>JAJLSN010000303.1:0-43464 GCA_030567655.1 Nakazawaea ernobii
ATATAAATCAAGTCCACGATCTTGATTGTTAAAAATAGAACCACTAAATGAATTACGTGGATTACAAGCTATATCATCAGCTAACATCAATATCACTTGAGAATCTGGTATACCTAATTTCTTCACCGTTCTATAGAAACTTAATACATTTGCCATATGACGATAATTGAACCAAAAACGTGAAGTTGACACTAATACAGCCCAGTTGTTCGTATGTGTGGACTCCAACAGAAGTGATGGTCCGAAGAGACACGCTATTAATAGTACTATCAAGTTGCAATTCATACAGTTTCACTTGTTTTAACAACTTTTATGTTTGTATTACAAATCGATTTAACTTTGTGTGTACATTTTTTTTTTCCCTGGTTTTACAAAAAAAAAAACACAAACACAGGGTATTTTCAAAAATCGCAGGCCCATCATCCCCTTGCCATGAATATAGCTAGAAGTTTAATTAGATTTGGCAGACCCAGGTTTCTTGGTCAGCTAAGTACTATACCCAAAAGCACAGACCCTGTGCCCATTGTCCAGGCCGCATTTCGATTAAGACCATACCAGCAGGATTGTATAGACTCATGTTTAAAAGCTTTAAACTCAGGACTATCAAGAATAGCTGTTAGTTTAGCAACAGGAGGAGGTAAGACGGTTATTTTCACAAACTTGATTCCTCAACTACCTTCGAATCCTCAAACTGGTGGAGACAAGGTGTTAATATTGGTGCATAGAAAGGAGTTAGCTCAACAACTGGCATCTACTATATTGAAATTTTTACCACAGTACTCGGTGGAGATTGACATGGCTGATCAGAAAGCCACTCATACAGCAGATGTGATTGTTGCCTCAGTTCAAAGTCTAAACAGCTCTGGAGCTAAACGGTTAGAAAACTATTCTCCTGATGACTTTAAAGCTATAATCGTTGATGAATGCCATCATGCCGTTTCACCAAGTTATATGTCCATCTTCAATTATTTTGATGCCTTAAACAATGCTATACCAGTAATTGGGTTTTCAGCAACTTTGAAAAGACATGATAAACTTCCATTGGGGAAAGTTTTTGAACAAGTCGTTTACAATAAGGATTTAATAGATATGATTCGTGAAAATTGGTTGGTAGATGTCACCATAACTCCAGTTTACGCTAGTCTTGGATTACAAGACGTGCCGATCACTGCGGGCGGTGATTATGACCTTGCATGTTTGGGAAGATATGTCAACACGCCTCAGGTGAATGAGTTAGTTTTAAAGACTTATTTGAAATATAAAAAAGATTTTGCAATAAAATCAGCATTATTCTTTTGTGTTAACGTTGACCATTTGGTACAGTTATCTCATCTTTTCAGACTTAATGGTGTCAACTGTCAATACGTGACTGGATCCACGAAGAAAGAAGAAAGGAAACTGTTAATCAATGATTTCAAAAATGGTGAAATTGATATCTTGATGAATTGTGGAGTCTTCACGGAGGGTACTGATATTCCAAACATTGATTCAGTATTTATAGTGAGACCAACAAAATCGAGGCCGCTTTTAATTCAAATGATCGGAAGAGGATTGAGATTGCACGCTGATAAAAATAAGTGTCATATAATAGATTTCGTTGATATAAAGGAAACTGGTATAGAGTTGACACCAACGTTAAGAGGGAACCCTTTTAACGGTACTGGATTAGGATTTGGTCAACTGCCCATGGTGACGGATGCCACTGGGTTGAAAGAGGATGAGGCGATCAAGACGGTTCAATACACCACGTATGATAGTATCCATGAATATCTTGCAGAATTGAAAACAACTAAGGACCCAATTCATATTGTGTTGAAAAAAAGTAGTATACCCTGGATAAGGGTAGGACGAAAGTCCTGGCTGATGAGTTTGGATTTCACGAATTATATCCGACTTGACTTGAATAAATCAAAACAATACGAATTGAAACAGTATTTCCAAGGTGGTAAAAAGTTTTCTCATCCACCTCATTTGATAAAGAGATCATTAAATTTGGATGAGGTGTTGGTTGAAGCTGAGGAACTGTACAAAGAAAAGGCGTCAATGACATCATCCTTCAAGGCATTAATCACGGCAAAACAATTGAAATTTTTACATCAAAAATTCATGATCAGTATTGAAGGGTCCAAAATCAATCCAAAAGAATTTGACAAATTCTTAACGGAGAAATTGACAAAGATGACAAAAGGAGTTGCGAGAGATTTGATATTCGGGTATTCAGTTGGCGGTAAGTATTGTTTGCAAGAATACATAAAGGAAAAAATATTGCCAAAGAAGGAGGTTGATAAAAATAAACAATTGCTTATGTGAAAATTTCTTTTAATAGACATAATGTTTCATAATAATTTCTATCGACTGTAAGCTCTAAAATTAAGTTCAAGCATCATCTACTTCCATCAATATAGCGGCGTTCAACAACCCTGCCGTTTCAATAGTTTCCTTTATCTTTCTTATCAAATTTGTTCTTTGACTGGTTAATGTGAAAAACTTTCCATCCTTCACAGATTCGAAATCATTTTTGATATATTCATACACCACGCTAACATTGTCAGACTTGTTGAACCGACGAACTATTCTAGAACCATCACCTGACCTGATCTGTATCCTTGTTGTTGTGACAGGATCGTTATCTGGTTCCGAGTGCTGTACAGGCAATATTGTTGCAAACACTTCTTCATCTGTCAAATCATCGAGATTCTCTTCTCTTGGCGGTTCAGGAGATTTCACCGGTGAAACAACCTCTACGACATCATTATCGCTAACTTCTTCATTCATTTGTTCATCTTCATCACTAATTTCTTCAAACTCACTATAATCATCGTCGGAATCTAAAACGATTGGATTTTCATTATTACCATTCTCTACAACACCTTCTGGCTCGTCAACATGGGCACCTAAAGATTTCCTTATTGCCAAGTCCATCTGTTGCTCTTCTGAAAGCGCTTCAGGGTCAACCTTGGTCTTATGTTGAACAATCGGATTAACATGACCAGGTTCAAGTGAGAATCTACTTAAGAAATCAACAACTTGTTCGATAAATTTCTTCACCTCAGGAACTTCACTCCACATTTTCACTCTTTCACCTGTTTTTGGATCTAAAATTGCTATATGAGGGTATCCGCTGAATGGATAGTAAGCAATATATTCCTGACCCGCTACTGAATCTTTATGATATTGTAAGAATATGAAATTCTCCTTGATGATAGCCTTCAATTCCAGATTTGACCAAAGATCCCTGTTCAATTGTTGACATTGGAAATCTGAAGTGTCTTGAATGTTGACAATAAGCCATTTTTTAGTTTGTCTTCCAGTATTTTTGGCCATGTTCAAATCATATTTAGATATGATATCCCAAGGGGGACTAAATAACTGTGCTAATCGTCTTTGGTGTGGCGTCTGCTGCGGTACTCTATTATTGGCTCTTCTAACCACTCTTCTTCTGGTATATGTTATATCTCCATCACTATCAGTTTCCTGTACTAACTCTTCTTCAGAAATTTCATCATCATCATTATCATTATCATCTTCTCCAAGGTTCAGATTGAAGTGACCACCTGAAAAAGAATTTTGTGGACTCAGTCCAAAGCCAAAAGTTTGATTGAATATACCAGCTGGACCATTCCCCATGAAAATCCTCCCAGGAGGTTGTATATTGGTATTATTATTTCCGTAATATGATGGCACATCATCAACCAATCGTTGAACCGATGATTGTATAGGGGCCCTGATACCATCCTGATCTTGATATGACTCACTCTGTAACCTGCTTGCAAGTTGTTCATCATCGTCAGCTGCTGCCGGAGGTGTAGTCCTCATAGGTTGATCGGCATTGTTTAAAGATGATCCATGCTCAAAATATAATGATACAGCGGTATCCAAATCCGCACCAGCCATTTCCAAGAATTGAGAAGCAAGAGACTCATCTTCAACACCAGTGATCAGTAAAAATGTAGCTACTTGCTCTGTACTCATCTCGTAAGCTTTTTAGTCTCAATCGATTTATGGTTCAAGAGCAAAGTTATTTCGACCTTTAAATTTTTTTTTTCTGGATATACAACTATTGCAAAAACTTCAATGTCGAACAGTTTCAATCACTCTATATCGCAAAACGCACTAAACAGCTATTTATAAACCTCAACTCAAACTTTGTTCAAAAAGATGTTTATACGGAGGCAGAATTGTGTCAAGTCTGCTAAATTTTAGGTGGGAAGAAGGCAAAAAGAGTAAAATAAAACTATGGACCAAAAAGTAAAAATTGTACCTTACACTATAAAATATTACATTACATAAGATACACTCAATTTTTATTACTTGTATAATAGCGCTTATAAGAAGAGCTTTGTCTCTCTCTGTCTTTCATCGCTATGATATCCTTAATCGTAGTAATTTCTGCCATAGTATTAGGATTCGCACCTTTTACTGATGCGTTTGAACTTGTCAATTTAAGTTTTGACAGTTCATCATCAGGGATCACCAGAGAAACTTGACTATTCGAAGAGGTACTACTTGTTCTCCTTGGTTGATTGATCTGCACGCTTTCCGATGACCTGAGAGAGGGAGACATTTGTCGCACTTCTTGTTCCTGTTGGTGATCTTGAACTGGTAATTGTTGCGGTTGTGGTGATGCCAGTTGTGATGGAGGGGCATGAGCAGAATGTGGAGACTGATGTGACTGTGGTTGAGAGTGAGTTTCTGGCTGTGATTGACGTTGTTGTTCATGTGATTGGTGGTGTGGGTGAGTTTCTGAGGGTGAATGTAATTGTTGTTGTTGTTGTTGTTGTCGTTCGTGAAACTGATGCTGGAATTGTCGTTCAAATAATGCTGGATGTGGTGCTCCGGGGAAGTTTGGGGGAGGTGGGAAAAACATACTTGGATGGGGTGGAGGGAACATGAACGGCTGATGTTGAATATTGGGCTGTGGTGCAATATTTGAATTATTTGGCAGCTCGTCATTCTGTTGATGTTGTTGTTGTTGCTGTTGTTGCTGTTGTTGTTGTGAAGGACCTGGTGGATAAAAAGGCGGAGGCGGAAGAAATTCACTTCCAGGTTGGAAAGGAGGTTGAAAGAAAGGAGGCATGAAAAACATGGGTGGGAAAATTGGATTCGGTGGCACAGAAGTTGGTAATTGAGGAAACATCGACATTTGAGAAGATCTGAAAAGTTCTTCTTGTTGTTTCATAAAATCTTGCTTACTCTTCTTCTTATCATCCTTTTGCTTTTCAACAAGCTGTTTTATCTTTTCTTTTGACTCTTTCAATTGCTGCTCCACCAGTTTTCTTGCATTCTTTATTTTGATTTGTTTCAGCAGTCTATAAGGTTCGTCTTCTTTATCTTCCCAGAATTTCATCAACTTCAAGTCAGTGTCAATCTCATCTTCTGTCAACCCAGTAACAATCTTCAGATTTTTCAACATGGGCACTATGTCAAGAGGACAAGAGCTCGTTATTTCATCAACAGTCTCCAATTTTCTGGATAATGTCTTTGTCAACTTTTTGTGTAATGATTTTGAATTAAATTTTGATGACTTGGATTTCCTATAGGATATCTCATTGAGTCTTTGAATTTTATAACGACGTATACCCTTGAATTCATACTCTAACTCATTCAATTCTGCATGCAACGTAGCTAATTTTTTGTCCTTCAGCTCTTGCCTTTGTTTTAAAAATTGCATCCAAATAATGTTCTTGGAGGAATACGTCTTGTTTTCAATTAAATTATTTTGATAGATGTATTTGTTTTTCACACTCTCAAGACTTGAAACATATGGAACTGATATCTTATTAAATGATTCATTGAACACAGGTACATCAATATTTGCAGGCAACAATGGAGGCGACGGTGGTGGTGAAATGTCGGTGTTGTTGCTATTCATGTTATGATGAGATGCCGAGGATCGTCTTCTTTTCAGTCCTGGTCTTTCCAACTCAGTGCTTATTCCAGGCGCCTTGCTTGCCAGAGATGTTTCAAAGTGGTTGTAATTTTTATTTATTGATTTGGAAACATTATCAACAGTTGTTATCAACTCGCTGATTCGTTTCAATCTTGCATTCGCAAACTCCGTGACAAGGTCTTTGTAATCAGTCGCTAGTTTTTCCTGGAGCCTAGATATCTGCTGCGAGTCTTTGCAATCGTCAAGCTGTTGCATGATTTCATTGCACTTCTGCAAGTTTAACTCTTCTGTTTCATTTATGTTGAGCGGGTCTTCATCTACTGCCATCTTCAATTTTGATGACACACTCATGATGTGTATCTCTTCTCCAATGTAAATTAAAGTAAAAAAGATGACTTCCCGGTTATTCTGTTAGTACCAATGTGTCAAAGTTATTCAAATATTTGGAACTAAGAATAATGTGAAGCTAATCTGACCCTTCCACTTTTCATACATCCCGTTCGCTAAAGAGCAGAAAAAAAAATACACCAAAAAGAGTAAAAAACAAGGGGAAAATCAAGTTCGGGGAGTAGTAAGCTTGGAGTACTATACATTAGTCATCACTTTGAAGGGCAGTACTTACTAATGAATCTTCTAGTCCATGAAACTAGTCAAGAGCACCAAGTAATTAATACAGTTTGTACTGCATCTTCAAACGAAAAAAACACAATACCGTTTTCTCCCAACAGGAAAATCAAAAACACTCTGCGTAAAAAAGTGTTGTCGTGATGAATTTTACACCACACGGGTACACCTCCAAGCCTTCACCATTGCAGACGTTCGCCGAGCAACCTTTGACCACCATATGTCCCTGAAGAATAGGGTGTATTAATCTTTAGTAAGAAAAGTAGGGTCGTCTTTTATTTTGGAGACCAGTTGCAGTGTTTCGTATAGATTATTGCAGATCGATGAGATATCATAAAGCGTACGTCTACATTATAGCTCAACATAAAAAATTAGGTGAAGTCAAAAGACATGCTTTTCATAACCTAAACTAAGTTCACATGAATACACAGATTTCTATCAAGATTCCTTGCGGTAGAAAGCTACGTTCGAATGATAATAGAGAGGTAATGGAGGCGATTGAAGTCACATGCAAGAATGACTTCCAAATCGCAAGAACCATTATCTAACTACATTTCATGACAAGCCCTTTCATTTCCTCCATTAAAAGGATCTGATATTCAAAAATCAGACCTTGTAGAAAGTGCTGTGGCCCTGATGCCAAGTGTCACCTGATAAGTCGAGGCAAGTTAGTGGTCAACAGCCCACATGAGTGGCGGATCAAGATCTGTCTACTTATAAATTAACATTTTCATAGTATCGTTGAAAAATTCAACTTCATTCTTTCAAAGAAACTTTGCATTTCAATTGAAATGTTAACATCTGAGAAGGGCTGCTAAAATCAGTTGATTAATACTAATAGGTCAAGTATTCTGATCTGATTAATGATTTGACTAATTCGGCCATTTGATATTTCAAAGCACACAGCTTGTCAATATTCAGGTACATGCAGAACATAAGTATAAGAAAACCTTTTCGTTGCCTCTAAAGTTGATTCAAGTTTGGTCAGACTTCTACTAATGATTAATAATCAGTGATAGGGACTTTTCCAAACAATTTTGTGCAATATAGTATGATGTTATCTCGTTTGGTAATCTTTGTGTAGATAGACAAAAGGTAATTCTTTTTTTTCTATAATAAAAAAAAATTTGCGTATTTGCTAATAACAGTAAAAGTCTTTGCATTTCTTCATATATTCATTCACAAGAGGTAGACATGGAAAACATAGAACAAGTGAATGCATTCCTTCTGAATCTCGATCACTCCATAGATGAGTTAGAGCCATTGGTGGAGAAGCTTATGTCCAAATCGCTTACTGAACGCTTGGCTGAGGTTTCATCACTTGACAAAGTCAAATTAACAAACAATTATACATACATATTATCATCTCTACTATTTGCATATTTGAAGTCGAAAGGGGTGGATACATCTAAGCATGAGATAATGACAGAATTGGAAAAGTGTAAATCATACATGAATAGGCTGAAAAAATTGGAAGAGGGGGATTCAAAAGAACAGGAAAAGGAAAGAAAGGAAAAGGAAATGGTTAACAGATTTATGAAAACACAACTTTCAGGAAATTCAACTGCCGTCACTGGTATACAAGAGCCTGCTATTTCAAGAGTTTCATTTGAAGGAAAACATACTAAATTCTCAGATGAGAGACAGAGTAGTAGTGATGAAGAACTGAAACCCACAATAAAGCCTTCAAAAACTGGCAAGTTGAGTAAGGTTACCAAGCCAGATACTAAAAGGAGTCAAAAGAAGAAGAAGAGGGTGATATAGAGTTAATCATAAGTTCCTAAGAGAGGTGAAATATCATGTGCAATCCCCTGTGTATTTTTTTCCTTGATAGAGTAAAATAGTAGTGCCTATTCTTTCCAAAATAGATGACGCTAAAAAATGTGTGTTTTTGTGTTGAGTTTTTATCAACTTGGGAATGCCTGGGAGTCACAAGAGGTATACAAATCAATTGATATCTTCAATAGAATTTGCACTGAGCGTTTACATAGAAGGAACAAAAAGATAATGCTTACATATATAAGTTCCTTTTTCCGTAGAAACAAAAGGAGGCTTTTGATCTCTACCGGTATAATATCTGTGTTATATTTATCGACTAAATACATTGAGAAGAAATTGACAGAGTTTCAAGACAGAATCAGAGAGGAAAATTTCACAAAGGAACAAATAAAGCGAAGATTTCATCAAACTCAGAAGGATTGTTATATGACTTTTATTAGCTTGGTTTCAGTATTAAATGAACCTATTTTGAAGGCGTTAGCTGTGGAGAACGTTTTCAAAGAGTTGCAAATGATAAGGTTAGAAAGGCAGTTGGTCAATAATGAAAGTAAAATAGGCGCATCCACAATTGGCAGTGATGACTTCCCTTCCGAATCAGGTGCTGGATCCACCGTGTTGACCAATAACAATAACATTGCTCAAGATCCAACAAAGAAGACGACAGCAGAATTATGGTCAGAGTTGAAAATAACAACTGTGGCAAGGTTTTTATCAATAATTTATGCACAGTCGATTTTGGTGGTAGTGATTCACATTCAATTGAACATTTTATCCAGAAAGGCGTATTTGTCGTCTGCAATAGATTTGGCGTCAAAGACTCAAGGTATAAAACTATACGATGAAGAAGAAGAATTGAAGATGGAGCAAGACGATACTGAAGGGGAGAAGAAGTTTTTATCCCTCACATACTATTTGATAAGTAAAGGGTATCAAAGCATAGTTGATAAAGTATTAGCTGCGGTAGATGAAAAATTCAAGAACATCAACGTTAGACAGGAATTTTCAGTTGATGATCTTTTCGAGCTCATCATAAATACAGCTGAATCCGTCGATTTGGAATATACAGATTTATTAGGATTGTCTGATGAAGAATCAACAAGTGAAGAAGAGGACGAAATCAAAGACGAAAAGTTTGAAAATTTGAAATTTGAATTAAAGAGTTATATCAGTAATGAAGAGACTCAACAAGTTTTAAGAGACTTGGTTCATAAAAACGTGACACATGTCAAGTCAAATATTGCAGGTACAATGACTTCGGGAAAATTGGCAACTTTTTTAATTCAACTTACAAAGAACATTCCAAATTTCAATAGCGATTTACAATTAGAGATTGTGGATGGGTTAGGTGACTTGAGTGCTAGTGTTTATTCAAACTTTTAGCTATAATTGCTGGAGTTTTATACTACTGTTTAAATTAAATTCTTATTGATTATTTGTTTAATGAACTGTAGTTAACGGAACAGTAATAGCAGTCGTGTACTGATTTATACAACTTGATTATTTTTTCTTCTGTAATCGATTTTTGAAACTAAAGTGTTACAGCTACTTAAATATATAATTATACATCAAACAATTGGAGAAGTGAAAGATTGTACTATTATATTATATTATACAATGGTAAAGAAGTTTGTATTGGTCTCATCTGATGATGAAAGGTTCCCAGCTGAACAGAAAGTGATGGAAAAATCAAACTTGTTGAAGAACATGTTGAAGGATTTATTTCCAGAAGGAGGTGACGAGGATGAAGATGAAGATGATGATGAACCAACTGAGATTCCATTGCCTAATGTATCTTCTTCTGTAATGAAGTTCATCTTAGAATGGTGTGAACATTATAAGGATGAAGAGTTTGATGATGATGACGATGATGATTCGAAAAAATCAGCTCCAATCGCCGAATGGGACAAAAACTTCTTATCAACGGATCAAGAAATGTTGTACGAAATCATACTTGCTGCTAATTACTTGAATATCAAACCTTTGTTGAACGCTGGTTGTAAAATGGTTGCTGAAATGATTAGAGGTAAATCACCTGAAGAAATTAGAAAGACATTTAACATAGTAAACGATTTTACAGCAGAGGAAGAAGCTGCTATCAAGAGAGAAAACGAGTGGGCTGAGGATCGTTGAATTGCTTATTGCTGTTGAAATGATGATTATATTTGTTTTGTATGAGGCACAGGAGTTGCTTCTCTCTGTTTTCTTTTATCAGTTTGGCTTTGGAAAAATGAGGAAGTTGATGTTTGAATCAATAATTACAAGCTATAACTCTTTATCAATCATTTAAACTTCGCTTTCTCATAAATCTACACCCGCCATAATTTTAAGTTTAATGTTGAAATGTGTATTTTAATTTTACCGAGCTACTTTTTCTTTTGCTTCGTAGTGTGGAATGCTCTTCGAAAGAGAGCAAAGAGCAATTCCAGCTGTATCATTGGAGAACAAATTGCTAAGTTCACTGCCTGCACCAATTCCCCATGCTAACCCAGAGTGATCGAATATCTGTTCTTATTCTCTAGCATACCCTTTATTATACTCTGCTACAAAGAACCAACACGGAGAAATAATTTTTTCCCTGATAATTTCAAATCTCCTTAAACATTTTTAACAGAGTATTTGGCAATTGAATACAAAAACGGAAGTTGGAATATATCAACGATCGGTTTGCAAGCATTGATTCTATTCAATTGAATCACAATACATGCAGGAACCCATGAAGCGAGATTTTAAAATTTCAAGGTCCAAGTCAGGCTCTGGGAAATCCAAAAACGATTCAAAACGGAAGTCGTTCTTGCTGGAAGATCCAAGCACTCCGAAATCAATATATTCGGTCAAATCACAAGTCTCAGATTCTACACCGCCTTCATCTGGGTTCAAGAAGCTCTTCAATAGGTCGAGGAACACTTCTCGTGGCAGTATGAAAGGCCAAGCTCCACTCAATCCTACTTCCAGCACTCCCAGTAGCAATAAATTGAAAACAATCCAATTACCTCCGATTACGTCGCTAAAATCAAAAGAAAGCTCAAAAGAATGTGCCAATGAAAAGGAAACACATAAGTTTTCTTTTCAAGATCAGTCTTCTATGAACTCAGGGGCAAACAGTAAGACAGCCAATTCCGTTGATTTTGAAGTACCGAAAAGTGAAGTCAATAGCATTCTTAACGTACAACCCACTTATACTCATCCATCAGAAATTTTCAACCAACACAATACAAATAATAGTCCTGAACGAACAGGGCCTTCATCTGTTTCACTGACAACTGATATGAACACAAGCACTGCTGATGATCTGGAGAACACCGAAGTACATGAGGATAATAAAGCTGGCTTGATATCGTCATTTCTCTCTGCTGCCGCAAACCATATCAATGGTATAGGAACCCCTGATGAGCTGGAGGGCACTAACGGAGACGCTCCTAACCTTCCGCATTCAGAATCCAGATCGAGATTAGGCAACGTCTTTGCTTCAATAAAAAATTTTGCCGGGGATCCAAATCTGCCTCTCGAAGACCTATTAAGATTTGAGCCATATGGCAATCATATACACAACTTGGTTAATCCTCAAAATGGACAAACTCCCCGCATACTGTTGGAAGGTCTGCCTATGGATAACAACCCTACAAAAAATATCAGATTTGAGGCAGTAAAGCCATCTCCACTAAGTACATTGGGAAAAGGTGATTTGACTTTGGCTGATTTTGAAGCCGAGGGCCGCTCAGATGAAAGCGTAAGAAAAAGTGACGATTTTACCGGAACAACTACAATTGACAGAATCATGTCCCCGATGGGAAGATTGTCTTCAAACCTTTCTGAAAGGCGCGGAGTATCGCCCTCCACCGTGAGACCTTCCCTGCCTCATATGAGCCAGTCGACAAAGTTTAGTGACAGCATAAACGGTGACATCAAAAGGCGCAGAACTTTGAAAAGTATCAAGTCGAAAAGGTTGGGTGGTGATGACTTGGACAGGAATAGTACAAGAACGGATACAAATGACAATGATCTGGTTTCTCCTGCAGTCTCTCGAGTAATGACCAACGGTCAATCTCAAACTAGAGGAAGATTCAAAATCGCAAATGAAAAGAGACAAAGCGAGTTTCATACAATGTTTAAACAGGTACCTCAAAGTGAGAAACTATTAGATGATTACAGTTGTGCTTTGCAAAAAGAGATTTTGGTGCAAGGAAGATTATTCATTTCAGAGTCCAAAATCTGCTTTAATTCAAACATTTTTGGGTGGGTAACGAATTTTGTTATACCATTTTCGGAGGTGATTCAAATCGAAAAGAAGAACACTGCGGGTGTTTTCCCAAATGCGATACAAGTGCAAACTTTGCACTCTAAGAACATATTTGCCTCTCTTCTTGCCCGTGAAGCCACGTTCGACACTATGACTGCTGTATGGAATCAAAACTTACATGGATTCAACAGGGACTCCATGATATTTGGGGATGATATAGATGACAATGCAGATACTGAAGATGAGGGAATTGTGACAGATGAAAGTGATATGGAGTCTTACAGTTCTGGTGATGATGATGGTGACGATGATGACGATGATGACGATGTCGGTGACGGCAAAGAACCTACTGACGACAATCTTACAGGGACACCGCCTACTGACCTGAGTAATGATGACAATGCGAAATCATCTAGCAACGAAGAGTTCAATGGAGTTCCCTTTGAAGGGCCAAGGACTCACCCACCCACTGAAAATGGGTACGAGAAAAAACCTGGAGAGACCTTGATTATAGATGATACTGTTTCCGCACCGGTTGGTGTTGTTTATAGTTTGATGTTTGGTGATGATTCAAGTTTTATGAAAAAATATCTAGAGAAATCTAAAAACTATGATATATCTGACATTCCAAAATTTTCAAACGTTGATGGTACCAAAAAAAGAGATTATTCTTATGTCAAGCCATTGAGTGGACCAGTGGGGCCGAAAAAAACCAGATGTATCATCACCGAGACAGTTGAAAGTTGTGAATTTAACAGCTATGTACAGGTGATCCAATCAAGTCAATCGCCAGATGTTCCTAGTGGTGGCTCTTTCACTGTGAAATCTACGATATTGCTTTCTTGGGCCAACAACAACAGTACCAGATTAGTAGTGTTGACATCTGTTGAATGGACTGCAAAGAGTTGGATCAAAGGTGCAGTTGAGAAGGGATCAATTGATGGTCAGAAGGAGAGTATGCGAGTTTTGCTTTCCGAATTGAGAGCAAGAGTTGCTGCACTGTCGCTCAGTAGGAAGAGATCAACTACAACGGGTAGAAGAAGGTCGAAGAAGCAATCAAAGAAGGTTGAGCCTGTGGAACAACCAAAAGAGCCACAAGATGAGAGTGGTGGTAATCCACTGATTCAAGTTATCAAAATGATTGCTGATATGATTCCTATACCAGACTACTTGAAACTTCCAATTGCTGTTATATTTGTGATTTGGGCACTTTGGCTTTCTCTCTTTTCAAGATCATCAACGAGCACCAAGGAATTCTCCAACTTGTCCAATATCAGTATCGATGGTAGTGACTACATACTATTACCAAATTCATTTAGCAGCAAAAATTATCTTGCGAACAAGCTGGAATATGATATCTGGCAATGGATCGACAGTAGGAATGGAGAAAATAGTCATGTGGGAGCTCAAATGAGTCATCGTGGAAAGAAAAATACAAAGAAGTCTTTAGAAATAGACGGGCACTCGAGGCAAACCTTGGAGGAGCTGATGAAGTTGACACAGATGAAGTTAGATGAAATGAGGCGGATATTGGATCAATAATTGTTTTCAATTAAAAGCATTAAATAAGATTTCCAAAAAGACAATACTAAAATTATTTTATTTTGATTACTTATAGTGGTGGACCCACTTATGTATGCATAGATTTTGTAATTTTTGCGCGATCAAATATATATAATATATTGTGTCTCAAAACTTCACCCTCTTATTGTGAGGAAGTTGTCTATTATAACCTTTTTAACCTAGTCACTCATTTTCTCACATCAACAAACCCTCCGACTTCAACCGATTTGAAAATTGCTTCCAACAATTTCATCAAATCAACTTCCTTTTCCATACCACAAATTTGATTGGTGGAGTCCGACTTACCGTCACATCTTTCTAAAAACATTTGAACCTGCTTCTTGAAATACTGGTACGAATTTGACTCATGTTCAGGGAGAATTGTCTTCAACTTATTATCTCCAGCAGCAAACCCAGGTCTAGCCTCTCTTAAGAAGAGATTTGCAATTGGGGGATTTAAAAAGGAATGAAAAACCCCATTAGAGCCATACAAATCTGTGGTCCAGTCAGCGCACCATGGCTTCGCTTCCCAAGCGGTAAAGTCACAAACAATGTTTTTATCCGTGTATTCTAAAATGACAGAACCAATATCTTCCCATGGTAGAGTCCCAACGCGAGCTTTGACAGAATCTAACTTCTCCTCACCAAACAAGTCTTCAATTAAAGAGACACAATAGAAGTCTTCAGTGCCTTTTGGCAACTTTCTCACAGATGCAACCACTTTGTTAGGTAAACCAAACAAATCAATGACTTGTTCAAATGTATGTGAACCGTCTGTATATACAAATCCACCCAAAGTCGTATCCAAACACTGCCATTTTTCCAAGGCACCACCTGAAGGCGTACCACCATGAAAATGCGCAAGCGAAATATCCCCCAAAGCTTTTTTCGATACAATATCTCTTGTAAAATCCATAACTTCACTATAGTGCATTTCCCATCCAAATTCGACGACAAGATCAGGATAATTCTTCAATTCTTCACTGAGTTGGAACATGTCTTCTGGAACAGCAGCACCTGGTTTTTCCAAGAACAACCCTTTCATATTCGGACAAATCTTCAACACCTCCCTAGCATACCTTGGAACATCGTGGTCCAAAGCATGAATGAAACATGCATCTTGTGTATTTGAGTTCAACAATTCTGGCAAAGAGTGGAAACGTTTAACCTCAGGGTATTTTAATGAAAGCTTTTCAGCTGTATCCTCATCATCATCGTAAAACCCTATGAGATTCAGATGTTTTTGGAAGTACTCAATCCTGGTGAACATATGAGGGTGTTGAACACCCACCATTACTACATTTGTCTTCATCTTTTGGAATGTGCTTGATAATACTCAGAATTGGTCATTAACTGACGACGTTTAAATATAAATTTATAATGAACCTAATGCTTAGAACTCCGATGCGTCAATAATGCTTCTCCCTCTCACTCTCTTGAACCCACTTACTTGTATGTACTACTTGTGTGTACCTTAATCTTTTTGGCCAACAAATGAAAAAAAGTAGTTGGAAATCCCCGGACCAAATACTTCTCCTTTCTGTCTCCAATCTCCACCCACCTACTAAGTTTTCAGCAGAACCGTAGCATTGATTTGCTCTAAATGGAAAAACTCGCGTTGGAAACTGGAGAAAAAGAGGAGAAGTTTCAAATGCGAGGTCTTATTTTTCTGCTTGGCCGCGATACAAAGCTCTTGACTCATATAAAACGACCATCAGGTTCATTACTACAATTCGACTTATCAAATGAATGAATCAGTAAGTGTGGGTTCAAACATTTCCTCGGAGTATGTTCCAAGCAACGCTGTGATCCTTTCTCTAAGGCGGGTTTGCTTGTTGAAAAAAGGTACTGAAAAGCTTATCTCGACGACGTCAGGTCCCACTTCAGGGCATGCCCTCGTATCCACATGAATTCTTATCAATTATATAATCTTATCTAAAATAGACGGTTTCCAAGTCACCATACTTACATCATATATAAATATATATATACAAACAATATGGCAGTTGGTGATATAGCTTCTTTGTCTTGTGAGTTATAGATTTCAATCAGCTGTGAACTAAAATGGCAGGCTTAACATCATCTGTATCGTCTCATACAACAGAAAAGGGTGAAAAAATAATCGTTGGAGCTGATGAAATCGAGAACCAAGATGCATACTCTGTGGAGAGTGGTCCAAATCCAGACATTGTTTTGAACCCTGACAGAACTTTACATTTAAAGTTCATAAAAATTCCTCAGTATTATCATCCATACACCCAGGTGGTCATTGCCGGTGTTACAAATTTACTCTCTGTTGGTATGTTCAATGTTCTTGTTTCATTAGGAGGTTCTGGGCAAGTTGATGCGACCACATCTGATAATGCCAGCACCATTTTATATGCCTTCTTTGCCTTTGTTGCCTTATTCTCAGGATCTTTGGTGAATTATTTCGGACCAAGATTGATGTTATCTCTTGGACTGATCGGTTATGCTGTTTACGGTTCACTGTTCTGGTGTTACAACAACACTCAGAACAAAGGTTACGTTTACTTCTCAGGGGTTTGTTGCGGTGTTGGAGCAGGTGTCCTTTGGACTGCTTGTGGTACAATCATGGCATCGTACCCAACTGAAAAGCAGAAGGGTAGATTTGTCTCTATTTTCTTCTTCTTGTCTTTCTTAGGTTCTGTCATTGGTGGTATCATTCCTGCTGTGCAAAATTATAACAACACTTCAAGTGGTAGTGTTTCTAATGGCACTTACCTGGCAGTCACCATATTGATGATCTTAGCAGGTGCAACTGGTTTATTGGCTGCCAATCCAGACAAAATGATCCGTACTGACGGTACAAGAGTGCTTGCTGAAAAACACAAATCATTTCCACAGGAAATCAAGGCAATTCATATTGCTATCAAACAGGAACCTTGGTTTTCTTACCATTTGCCTTCATGGCTCTTTATTACCCTGCTTACCAATCAAATGATTTCAATGGTTACTACTTCAATGTTAGAACCCGTTCAATTAACGGTCTTCTTTATGGTATTTCTCAAATGGTTGGAGCTGTCTTATTCGGAATATACTTGGATGTACCATTTATGAAAAGAAGACTGAGAGCGATTTCTGGGTGGGCTATACTTTTTGTAACTGTATTTATCATCAGTTTATGCGGTTATTTCCCTCTGAGAGATTCACATCGTTCAATCCCACTCGAACATCCAATGGACATGACAG
The DNA here is from genome assembly GCA_030567655.1 of Nakazawaea ernobii. NCBI lineage: Eukaryota > Fungi > Ascomycota > Pichiomycetes > Alaninales > Pachysolenaceae > Nakazawaea > Nakazawaea ernobii. Next base: position 17,304 of record JAJLSN010000303.1, read on the forward strand.
ATGGTGCCAAAGCCGCAAAGTACATGACGTTATACTTTTTCTATGGATGGCAAGATGGTATGTTACAGGCTTTTGCCTTCTTCGTAATGGGTGCATTATCAAATGACCCAAACGTTATCTCCATGTATACAGGGTTCTACAAAGTTTTGGGAGCAGTCGCTGCTGCTATTGCATTCGGTACTGATGCTGACAAGATCCCATTTATCTCGATGTTTGCATCATACTGGGGTGTTTGTCTTACCGGTATGATCTGCATTGGAGTTTTGATCATCAAACGAGTTAAAGATACGTTGGAGCCAGAAGAATAGGGAAGCTAAAGTGAAGCTTAGTCTGAAATATAATTTTTTATTTGTTATTAGTTAATATTACCTCTTTTTTGTTTACCTGACAGTAGATCCAGAACTTGTTCCATTTCATTAATCGTTCTTTCTTGGCGTTACCTTTCATCCCATTGGCAAGTTGAAGGATTTTGTATCTCAAGCTTAGCACTAGGCAGAAAAAATGCTTGGGAACTTTAATAAACAAACAGAACTCAATGTTCACCCAATGTTTTCGATGCAAATTGTAGTTCAGTCCTTTTCAAAAGTTCTGATAGACATTCCAACTCAAGCACAGGACTGCAGATGATATTAGCAGGGACCTCTTTTGTGTAGTGAACAACATTAGGAATATCTGGAGTGTCGATGCCTCATCATAGTTCTCTCCCATCGCTACTTTCAAGATCACTAAACATTGTTGAAAAAATTGAAAAAAATCAAAAAGTGAAAACGCAGAGTGTCAACAAAGAACAAAGACTTTCGACATTGGAGACATGAATGCCATCTCTGATTTCTTGAACACAAATTCCCCGAAGGCTCAAAGTGCTGAGGAGGCCATACTCACAATTTGTGACAGGCTTAACAATGCCACTTTGATATCCGACAGGAGGGCAGCTGTACTCAGTTTAAAGGCATTTAGTAGACAATACAGAGAGTCAGTTGTCGCCCATGGACTCAGAGGTTTGATAACAACGTTTGCTACCACATCAGAAGATCTTGAGATTTCGAAAAGTATTCTCAAAACGCTATTGATCTTATTTGTGAAAACTGACGTGGCGGTTGACAACGATGAAGATTTGCTGTTTGCAATTGACTTTAGAGATCGAAACTTGAGAATAATACAAGATGAAAATGGATCCAAATCTGGTATTGATCAGATATCTCTTTTCGTCTCAGATGAGATACTTGCTACGAATTCAACGATTGAGACGCTTATCAACATGTTGAGCAAAACGAATGATTTTTACGTGAAGTTGTACATTTTGCAAATATTAGAGTTGTTAGTCTCTGCCAGACCAGTGAGAACCAAGGAGATGTTGTTGAATTCACCATTGAGTTTACCTGTTATTATTTTGTCACTCGATGAGGCTCATGAACCCATACGAAATGAAGCAATCTTATTGTTGACCAGGCTATCTATAGATAATTTTAACATTCAAAAATTGGTAGCATTTGAAAACATCTTTGACAAACTTTTTGAAATAATTGATATCGAGGGTCTGATTCGTGGGAGTTTGGTTGTTGCAGATTGTCTTGAACTTTTGATGGAGTTGCTCAGATACAATGCCTCAAATCAAAAACTATTTATCGAGACCCAATGCATTCCAAAACTTGCAAAACTTATCAGTCAGCCTCTATCCGATGAAGGCTTTTTCTGGAATGTACAAAGAATTGAAAACTTAACAAAATCAGTGCATTTAGTTAAAGTGTTCGTAGCAGATGGAAACACTAAGTCACAAACAATTTTGGCAGACAACCACTTAATTCTCATTCTTTTACAATTACTGTTCACTCTTTCCACTCCAAACCAAATAAAAAAGGAATCATTGTTAACTGTTGCTGATATTATAAGGTTGAATGCAGAGTTGCAGTTGGTATTTTCTCAAATAGACGTACCCTATATTGACCCATCGACTCCCAATAGGAAGACAGCTGCTGTCAATATTCCTATCATTATTGCTTTGCTAAATTGGCTTTTATACTGCAATTCAATTCATACTTTTGATATTCGTATTGCTGCTGAATTAACCCTCGAAGCATACTTTGAAGGCAATAAAGATGCTCAAACTGCTTTCATTGAAGAACAGATACTGGAATACAAAGGCGGTTCCGTGGAAGGAGAACCGGATGGAAGTAAGGTATTAGGGAATCGAGGAGCTCCTCGGGGTAATATTTTCAAAACTGTACTCGAATATGACCCCGAATGTAAGTTGAATCCTTACAAGTCATGGTTTAGTTGTGTACTTCTTATTGATTTGCTAAATGATAATGACACGATAAAGGAAATGATCAGATCATTGAAAATTGGAGAGGAAAGTGCCGGCGAAGAAGTTTTAACTTCAACACAGGCAGTTCAAGAGCAGCTCATTGGATCATTGGAACTACTGGATCCAAGAATATCCATAGGGTATTTGATGCTTCTCACGTCATGGCTATTTCTCGATAAAGATTCCTGCAATGACTTTTTGAAAGAGTACTCCAACATAATATCACTTATTTCTTACATCTCTAAGCTCAAAAGTGCTGTTGATTTTGCCGTTGTCGATTGTATGTTGGTTGTTTTATTAGGTGTTGTTTATGATTCAACTACAAACGAGTCAACGATCACCAGAAGCGAGTTGTACGCTTTAATTGTGAAAATGATCGGAGAGGAGAACTATTTTTTGAAGATCAAAATGTTCAAGGAAAGTAAGATGTTAGCAAACGTGGACGAAGACAGTTTATTTAATTACAAAAAGGATGGATCAACAGGATTACCAGAAGTTTATTTAAATTACAATTTCAAGAATTTTTTCCTTGAAATTGCCCCCAAGATCAAAAAGTTGAAATCGCCAGCCATAGAGCCAACTGGTACAATATCCTATGAAGTCCTAGAGACACTTGAGAATAACAATGTTGTTCTCAAAGAAGAGCTTGAAAGGTCGAATACAATCATCAAAGAGAACACCGAAAAACTTGTAGCCTTGGAGGCGAACAACTTGAAACTCTCCGATTCTCTTGAAGATTCTAGAAAGGATTTAGAGCTTGCACAGCTGACTGAAAATGAACTCAGAGAGCAGTTAAGTTCTTTGGAAAATGAACTTGCGATTATGACCGAATCTCAGAAGCACTTGGAGTCAACTAGTGCTAAATACTATGAAGATTTACAGGCAACTTCTAAGGATGTTTCGTCATTTGAACAGAAAAACGTAGAGTTACAGAATAACTTAAATCAATTGAAGGAGCTGAAACAAAAAGCTGAGGATGGTATTAACAAGATGAGTAGAGAGTTATTTCAACTCTCCAGGGATAAGAAAGCAGTGGAGAAGCGGGTTGAGTCACTTGAGTCCGAGCTGAACAATACAGCAAAGAAACATCTGAATATAATAGCTGATTTCAACAAACAGTTAAAATCCAAACAAGATAAAATTTCCCAGTTGGAATCGAAGAATTCAAAATTACTCCAAGAGATCGGTGATTTAAAAGACAAGCAAACATCCCTTGATTCTCAAGTCAATGACATGAGCTCCAAGTATATGGAGTTACAAAAGACCAACTCACAATACTTGGATAAGTTCCGCATCAGCTCAAAAGTCATAGAGGAATTTAAGACTGAAAACTCAGAATTAAGCAAAAAGCTTGAAGCTATCACCATAAAAACCAACAACGAGATATATGGCTTTAAGTCAAATATAGATTCTCTCAAAAACGAGGTGAAAGAATTGACGAGTAGGAACAATGAATTGGTTCAAACTAACGAACAATTGAAGTTACAATTGAAACAAAGAAGTGACGAAAAGTCATCAGTGGAGAAAAATCTTCAAGAAAGAGCCCTGGTAGCAGAGGACAAAAATACGAACCTCCTGAAAGATTTGGAAAAATTGAAGGTAGAATTAGAATCCATGATCTCAATTAAAACAAAGTTAGAAGAGGAACACCATTCTTTGAACCAGTCTCATTTGACCTTGAAAACAGCTCACGAAGAGCTGATTGAGACTCATCAAATGGAATTGAGTAGCGTGAATGGTGACATTGAAAAAAAGTTGGAGAAAAGTTCAACTGAACTTGAAAAGTTATTTGGTCAAAAAGCAGCTTTGGAAAATGAGCTCGAAACTTTAAAGAAGAATTATGAGGCTGCAATCAAGGAAAAATCTGAATCTTTGAACAAGTTGAAGGTGTTAGAGGATGATCATGTGAGCCGTATAAGCACATTGGAGAAGGACTTGAAGTTGAAAGATGAACAAATACAAAACAACTTGACGCTGTTTGAAACTGAAAAAGCTAAATTGCAGCAACAGATCAATAAGCTTAATGAGGAGGTTAGATCACTTTCATCTGCTATAGAAGACATAGAACAGAGTAAAACTAAAGAGAAGGCTAAGTTTGAGGGTACTATATTAGACTTGGAACTGAAGTTGAAGGTTTTACATTCAGAGAAAAAAGAACTGGGAACCAATCTCAATAATTCAAGAGAAGAATGTGAGAAGCTGAAAAACACTTTGAAGCAATCCTTAAAAGCGTCGAATGATCAAAAATCGTCTATCGAAAATGAGCTTCAACTGATGAAATCTGCAACTGCTGAGGAAATAACAGATTTAAAAAATAAGATAGAAGTGCTTAATACTGATTTGAAGAGGACGAATGAAGAGAACGATCAGAAAATTTCATTGCTAAAGGAAGCGGAGCTGAATTTGAAAGAAGAACTTTCAGATTCCAAAAATTCTGTCAACTTACTCATTGAGGAAAGAGATCAATTGAATGATGAAATTCAAAATTTGAGAGAGGCTAGCCATTCACTGGAGAGTCAACAGAAGAAAAGATTTGCAGATTTGAAAGAGCAAAAGGAGTCCATTTTAGAGGAGAAAAACTCATTATCCTCTACCTTAGAACTGATATCACAGAAAATGAACGAGAGTGATCAGAAGCTAACAGAGAGTCAACAAGAGAAAAAGAAACTTTTGAAAGACTATGAGTCCCAAAAGAATGATATTTCAAAATTGCAACTGAATCATGAGATTGAGACGAAGAAGCTATCCAGTAAAATCTCAAAATTGGAAGCGGATATCGTTACGCTGAATGGTGAGTTGGCCGCAAAAGCAAAAGAGGTGGAAGAAGAGAGAAGCAACTCGAATAAAAACTCTGAGTCAGTTATGCAATCATATATCGAGAAGATCGCCGTCTTGGAAGACGACAAGCTGAAGACTAAAGGAGCAATGCTGAAATTAGAATCTCAAATTGAGGAATTAGAACTGAATGCGATCTCGGAAAAAGAGGCTTTCAAAGAGCAACAGGAAGAGATTGAATTGTTGAAGAAGGAGCGTTCCTCCTTAGAACAGCAGCTTGAGAACAAAGCAAGGTTACACGAGGAAATTCTTTCAAAACTAAAGGACACTCAAAAGGAATTGCAGAATACTAAGACTAAGGAATCAGAGGTTTCTGCTGCGCTTTCGAGTAAAGATGATATCATATCCGACCTCAAGAGGAATAGTGCTTCAAAAGCTGTTGAGTTATCAAAAGAACTGAAGGATTTAAGGAAGCAGCTTTCAGATGTGAACAAAAATTTGAGTAAGACAGAGCTGGTGTCTGCGAAAAAAATTGAGGAAGTGGAAAAGGCTTTGCAAGTAGAAAAGGAAATACTTGAAACTAAAAAGAAGGAACTATCCAAATCCAAGGATGACACACAAGAGCATAAAAATCGTCTTTCAAAGTTGGAAAGTGAAAAACAGTTACTCCTGTCTGAACTCCATGATTTGAAAGAGGAGCAAGAAATGAGAATCACAGAGCTTACAAAGAGTTTTGAATCGGCCAAAGCTCAAAATAACGAGTTTTCAGAAGACTTGGAAAAGACCAAGGCAGAGTTAGATTCTAAAATTTCTCAATCCAAGTCATTAGAAGAGAAGGTATCATCATTGGAAAATGATTTGAAAGAGAAAGAGTCTACATCAACAGAGATTTCATCGGGCTTGAGAAATTCAAAAGAGAAGATTTCATTTTTAGAAGAACTGATTTCAGAGAAAGAGCTGAAATTATCTGATATTTTATCGAAAGCGGATGAGTTGCAAAAGAAGTACGACAAGATCAAATCTGAAAACAACGAGGCCAAAGCTTCATTGGCTCTGGCTACAGAAAAGCTCAGGAAAATGGAAATCTCATCATCAGAAACAATAGAACTAAACAAAAAGGAGTCTGCCCAGTCAATCGAATCTGAAAAGTCAGAAAAGGAGAAACTTGAGAAACAGCTTGAACAAGTAAAATCAGACTACAGTATCTTGGAAAACAAGTTTGAAAAGGCAAAGGAAGATGCTGAACTGGCTCACATAGCTCTGGACGAGAGCAGCTCATCAAGACAAGATGAACTTGAAAAGAAAGTTCTGTCGTTGGAGAAAAAAGTGTCTTCAATGGTCCCCAAAACCGAATTGGATGATTTTTACTTTTTGATGGAAGAAACTACTGAAAAGCACAAGAATAAACTTTCGAAGTATAAGAATTTGCTCAAAGAGCACGGAGTAAGTGTACCTAATGATGAGGACGATGACGATGACGATGACGATGAAGATGAAGATGAGGATGAGGATGACGAAGACTAAAAAGCTGACGCTAATTGAGATCTTACACGAAGAACAACTCATACGAAGAGTTTATCTGAATGTTTCAAAAATAAATAATGTCATAAGTATAGATAAAAGTTTAAATAAATAAAGTAATAATTTAATTAATAAATAAATAAATAAGTAAACATATTCTATTTGCCATGCTTCTGGTAGAAATTATCTCTTCTCACCTGTAGTTCTTTACCATATTGTTTGTTCTTCTTCTCGTCATCAGTATCATCATAGCTTTGGTAATACTTATTGAAGACTACATCAGCAGTGCCTCTGATTTCATCAAGCTGGGTAATTTTATCCATTGATTCATAATCAAACATTCTAAATATCAGCAATTGCTTCGATAAACAAGATTGATGGAAATTTTGTTTTTCATTACACCCACTCAGACGTTCTTTTATACTGCCGTCTGTTAAACAATCGAAAAAACTTTTTTGAATCTCTGAACAATTCTCCAACACAGCATCCATTAATGGATTCTTACGTCTGTATTCTTCTAACTCTGTTCTTTCTCTAAGCTGTTGAGGAGAAAGCTTTTCAATGGGTTGAACATCGGGTTTATTGAATGCATTCATGTTATTGAGCAGTTCTTCAGGGTTTGGTTTCTCAATGACATCTTTCAAAGATGGAGCTGATGCTAATTTTGATATGTTGGCGGAAGTGTGTAGTGCTTTTTGAAATTCTCTTTCAGTGATTATCGGCTCGTGGTCCTCTAAATATGATTTGATATCAGCAGGCAATTCATCTTCAATCTTATGCTCAGCTTTAGGGTCCAGCGATTCATTTTGTTTGTTGTAGAATGGTATCCACATGGTCTTGCTACTGATCGCTACTTACTACTCCTACACCAGTGTTCCTCTTCAATGTTTTTTTTTCAAGAGAACCAAAAAAATATAAAAAAAAAAAAACACATTATATTGATGTCCTATCAATAATCCCTTCATAAATTTCCCCAATCTTTTCTTCGTATCTCAGCAATATAGTTTCCAAAGACTCATGTTCAGAGGGAATATGCTTCCTCTTGCTGCTGCCCAGCTGAGCCTCAGGGCTAGGCTGCAATTTGAATTTCATATGCTCAAACTTTTGCATCGTGATCAGCTTCGTCCTAGTTATGATACTATCAATCCGAACCCTCTCGGTGTTGTCGATCAAAGAATGCTGGCTTTCTTCCGACTGGTCGATCAAAATGCTAACAAAACTGTCAATTTTTTTAAGAAACTGGAGTAAGTCTGTCAAGTCGTGCCATTGTTCGAAATCATATTTGCCAATGTAGTCAGTAAGATCTCCCATTATCTTGATAAGGTAACTGGTCTGGCCGAACAAACGGCTGGAATGAACAATTGGCGGTCTATTGATTTGCTCATTGTCATATTTGTTGGTAACTAAGGGTATTGTCTTAGTTTCAAAGATGGAATACCATATAAAGTCCAAAACCGCGGACAAATCTGTGAGTAATTTGATTAATGTGTAGCTTTTGTCCCCATTTTCATCAGGTGAAAAGCTCTCAGATAGCACCATTTTGTCTTCGGATTTCTCTGCTGATAAATATTTAATAAAGTTTCTTTGTATTTGCATTAATCTGTTATCAATGTATTGAACAAACCGGCTTTGTTGAGCCGATGATAGTTTCCGTTCCTCAGACATGTAATTGCGATTTACTGTTGAATCTCGTAGACCTCTGTGAGGAGTATTTGAGTCTTTGAAAGGATTTATTGGAGAATATCTCGGTTGCTCTATATCGGCAAAACCTCCATCATCACATTCTTCAACTGTTGCAAACTCTTTCAAATCGTTCAATTCCTTCAATGAAGTGACGGATTCTGAACTCATGAGACCACCGTAAGTCTCATCCTCTGATATTAGGTTCTCCAATACTGGGTTTGAGAGTTCCAGTCCCACTTTCGTAGACGGCAAAGAGGATGATACCTTCATCTCCACATCTTCGAATTCAACGCCATCATCATCATCTTCAGACATATCAGAATTCAAGTCAAGGTTTAAGTCACCTGCTTCTGCATCATCAATCCCGTCTAAATTCATTTCAGAGTCGGGCTCTGGATGAAGTGGTGTAGACGGAGTCTGCAATTTAGCTCCAGACATTGTATATAAATGGTGAATATATAATTACTTCTAAATAGCAAGAAAGTACTATTTTTCAAAGAAGCAGAAAAAAATATAGTACACAATAAAAGAATTGAAAAAGCTGGAGACAATAACATAGAGGTGATTGTGACCACCTTGCTAACCCTTGAGCTTGAAGTCGATCTCATATCAGCTAGTCAGCACATGACATTTCAATCAAACCGTTGATAACCGTCATAGCATGGATTAACAGCTGGACAGAGAAGTGTGGACAACACTTTCTTCAATTCTATCCCACTCCCTATTCAACCTCGTCAATCCAGGTCAATTTCCATCTCTTCCAAGATATCAGATAGCTTTAAAGAACGTTTCTCAGATATGACATAAACAAGCCCCATTGCTATATCCTTTAATTCATTGTACTCCCTTAATTTGGCCATGTACTCTTTGATTGTAGATTCAGGGTCTTCAAGCATGTAACTGACAATAGGAGAGGGTTAATAGCTGAGATTCTTTCTCTCAACTGTTGAAAAGGTAAACATACTCGATATCCTTCTCTAACATTGCCAAAGAGTGCTTTAATGCTTGTAATCTCCTTTGCTTTTCCAGGACCCTTTTCAGTAATATCTTTGTATTGACTGAGAACTGAGTGCTGATCATGATGAGACTAATTAGTTTAGAAATAAGTTTGATTCAGTAACCTCTGTCGTTGTTAGTTTTAAATCAAGATACAAGGAGTGAAATATATAAAAGGGATTAAAATAATTGTTTCTAATGGTTTTTTCTATTTGACAAACAAAACACAAAATCAACCAGCGAATTCATATTTAGTTATTCCTGTTGTATTGGTCTTTACCTTGAACAAATGGCCACCAAAGTCAGTTGGATCTTTACGAGGGCATTTGTTCCAAGCACTAACGATATAAAGAATATCGTTGTTCTTACCACCCCAGGTGGTACATGCCATATTTTTACAATTGAATTCGATAGTTTTGATCAATTCACCAGCTGGATTGTATACAGCCACTGATGAGCCCCAAAACATTGCAATCCAAATGTTACCATCCTTATCAGCAACCATTCCATCAGGTTCCCCTCCAATGGCTTTTCTGTCGATAAACAACTTTTTGTTCGAAATGTTACCTGTTTCAATATCAAAGTCATAAGAGTATACTTTCTGCGAAACGGAGTCGTTCAAGTACATGGTTTTGTTGTCTGGACTCCAAGCTAATCCGTTACCGCAAACAAGACCTTCCTCCATTTGCGTCAAAGTTCCGTCTGGATCGTAACGCCACAATCTTCCCAATGGGTTTTCTGGTAAGTTGCCAGCACCAGCTGCTAAACCTTTGACATCAATCTCCGCTGCCCAGAATCTTCCCTTACAATTGACAGCTCCGTCATTAAATCTTCTTATATGCCTTTCATTGGTTGGTATGATCTCTTTCAAAATCTCCAATTCCCCTGTTTTCTCATCTAAAAAGGCAATTCCCAGATAATATGCACAAATATAAGAACCTGGATGGTTCTTTCTGAAGAATTGAACTGTGACACTTTCTTTTAAATCGACAACACACAATCCAGGTCTCGAGACATTGACATTATCCAAACTGGATGTTGATATCTCAGAAACTGGATGAGGGTAAACAGCATCTCCAGTGTCTGGATCAACTGACAATATATGCAATTGAGGAGGATTGTATAAACAATCAACATAGTGCAAAGTGCTATCAGATTTTCTATAGATAGGTGCCTCTCCTAAAGTGCAAGGCCTGTTTAAGACGTAAAATGGTTCTCCACCGTCTTCGGCAAGTGACATCGTTTCAAAAAAATTAAAGATGCTTTGAGTTTGATCACAGTAGCCGATATACTGAGGTATATATAAATAAGAAGAGAAGTACTGCTTTCCAATTGGAAATTCGAATTTCCAATATCCACCTTTGCCCTGATTTTCGCATTGTTGGATAATCACTTGCCCTTTTGGTGCTCGATGATAAGCTTAATGCGCTTACTGATAAGAAATTGGTGTCATGGAAAAAAATATAAGACGGGTTCAGTATCCACCAAATTGCAATTTGGCACTCAGTGGGAAACACAATGAAACATCCATTCAAGAAGTTCAAATGCCCTGAGAGTGGATGTGGGAAAGAGTTTTCCACAAGCAGCCATCTTTCAAGGCACAAGTCTAGTCGTACGTATAATCTGCTGGCCGTCGGAAAAATATGTTTTTACTAACTGAACGGGTGAAAAAAGATTTACCCATCTCGAAGTACAAATGCAATAAATGCGAAAAGGCTTTTAAGCGCTCTGACATACTTCAACGTCATTTGCTGAAACTTCATGCAGTTCTGGTAACAGGTGCTAGTGATTCTTCTAGTGTGCCCCCTATACAGCCATCCCCATCCTCAATATGTGATAGCAATACCAAAATCAACAGAGGAACTCTCTCTATTTCAAATCTCATATCGGAAGAAACTCCTCCAAACAATGGTTCGAAAATAGTTATCCCAAACGGCGATACAGATAGGTCTTTGGATCATATATTGCCTGAATTGAGTGAAGTGGCAGAAAGAATGGACCAAAATCATAAGGTTTCACCTTTATCAAATCCTGATGTATACAGTTGGATATCTGATATCGCACCTCTTGACAGTGAATCAGCCTTAGCCTCAAGTATATTTGATAATAATGATATCGGCTGGCTTTTCAGTGAACAGGATGATACACCCAGTTTTTCGAAGAGAGAACTGTCAGTGAAAGAGAGTACCACACAGAAAGGATTTCAATCAAGAGTGCCTTTTTCTCCACTTCCAGAATTCTTGACGACTTTAGTAGATTCTAATCTTCAAACTCCAACCAATTTGTTAGCTTTGAAAGAACAGATTCAGTCAGCTCATAGCTTTGCCTCTCAAATTGATGAAATCGAAGACAGTTGGTTGATAATAGAGCGCAAGATAAAAGAAGTTTTGTTTGACGAATACGATGATACAACATCAGCAAGTCCCAAGCTTACTCTTTCAAACGCTTACTCCAGAAAGTTAGCTGATAATGATTTTTTCCACCCAAGGACAATGAAGAGATTGTACAATTTGTATTTCGAAGTGTTTCATGATCATTTCCCTATATTGCATAAACCTACGTTTCTTCAAAGACCGCAAAAAGTTGCTCCATTATTGATTGTTTCAATGCTTACTCTTGGTGCGTTCCATGACTCTGAGGAAAACTATCTGACAGCTATTGAACTTCATCAAAGGCTCAGGTGGTTGATTTTCAGCAGCCAAGACTTGATCCCTCCAAAACTATGGACAATCCAAACTTTGGCATTGATTCAAGCATTTGAGAAAATGGCTTCCACAAGACACCAGCATGAAGTGTCTGCAACTTTTCACAGTGCTGTGATCACCTTGTTGAGGAGAGATGGTTCATGTGCAAACATGAGAGCTGTTAAATATTCGTCAGAAGCTACAAGAGAGTCTTCACCAGATGATGAATGGAGCCAATGGATCGAACGAGAGTCTATCAAGAGATCTGTTCTATTTTTATTCATGATGGATGCTCAGCACTCTTTGCTTTTTGGTCACACGTCATTCATGTCTGCAACAGAGATAAGACTTGATTTACCATGTAGTGACGAACTATGGCATGCCAGTAACGTTTTTGAGTGGTCTCAAAGGCTCAGAGAAGAAAGAATCTCAGATATGGGGAACTTCGAATGCTCATTCCTAGAAACTTTAAAGTCGCTAATGAACGAAAGGATGTTACCCTTACATATTAGTCCATTTGCTAAATTGTGTGTATTGCATGGCTTGTTGAGTGTGATTTGGCATACACAACAAAACGACCCGGGTTCATTAGAAGTTAATAGTCCTGCTAAGTCGTTCCAGTCTAGAAGAGAGATTTTGGAGAAAGCTATTGAGACGGGGTCGTTTTCCATAATGAGTCGGGCATCTTCCTTAGCCACAGATGTTGCTAGAGTGATGCATAGGTTGGCGTATATCACCTTGTACACGTCACAAACTTCTATACTAGATGTGTTGACTTTTTGTGGATCGTCGTCCTTGATTGGAAGGCCGTTGAGAAGTAGCGACTTCATGAGGGCGAAGGAATCAATTGAAAGTTGGGTGGCATCAGAAGATGCAACACATGGATTTATACACTCTTTGCTTTTAATTCATCAAATCGTCTTCTCCGGAAGTGCCTTTGATGGTATAGCTCAGAAATACAGTGCTGAAACAGATAAGATTGCATTGAGACCGTGGTGTTTATACATTTCAACTTTGATAGTTTGGGTTTATAGCTTTTTCAAGCAGAAAAGTATTGGTGGAAGACTCAAATTACCACAGGGGAAGGATTTGAATATAAATTCGTCAATTTTGAAAGCAGAAGAGTTTGTTCTCACTTCATTGAGGCCAACAGTGAAATCTTTTCATAATATGGGACATGAACAAAAAGGAATGGAACACGGAAACCGAAGCTTCCTGAATTCGGTATATTTGCTAATAGTTGTTCGTGATAGTTTAAAAGGTTGTCGGTGGGAAATGATGAGAGATGCTCATACATGTTTGGGTAAGCTAATTGGGTTGGATAAGGATGATTTATAGGACGGGATTAATAAATAATATGGGGTAAATAATCTGAAACTTTTATTTTTTGATTGCAATACACTCGATTTCTACATCAGCATTCACTGGAAGCTTCCCAACTTGTATACAAGTTCTAGCCGGTTTAATATCTCCAAAATAATTGAGGTAGACCAGATTCAATTCTTCAAAATCGTTAATATCAGCAAGGAACACATTGACTTTGACAACTTCTTCCAAAGATGACCCAGCTGCAATTAAAACCGCTTCCAAGTTCTTGATACATTGAGCTACTCTATCTTTGAATTCTTTGGCAAATACTCCTGTAGCTGGATCAAAAGGAACTTGTCCTGAACAGTAAACGGTTTCTCCACTGGCGATAATTGCCGGACTGTAAACCGGTAACGGTGGTGGTGCACCACCTGTGAAAACCAGTCTCTTACTCATTGTGAACTATAAATTTGTTTTATCCAAAGGCGATTTTGATCGGGGCACTGATTATTGATATACGATTAATATATCAAACACATTTCTCCAAAACTTTCTCGGGTCGGCTAAGCCAGTTCAAAAAGGCACCCACCTGGCACCCACTTTGATTTTTTTTTTTTAAAGTTTCTGCCTATTTGGAATTCTTTGCGGGACAATTTTTGTACCCACTTTATCTTGTGATATGATAAGAGATAAGATAGGAACATGACCCATTGGAGTACTTAAGTCAATGTGATTCTAATTGATTACAAAAAAAAAAAGAGACACTATAGGAAACATCATACAAAAATGACTATATCAGAAGAGGGCCCACAACCTCCATATCCATTGAACCCAGAGATTGAAAAATTGTTAGAACCTCAATATGTTGAGTTCTATAACAAATACATCAAAGATCAACAACAAGTTCATTATCAACCGGTTGCCAAGTCCAGATCTTCTGGTGTCTTGATTCCAGGTGCCGGTGAAAAGAAGAAAGTTGGCAAAACTGAAGATTTCGAAATCAAGAGAACTGCCACAGAAGGTCCAGATATCAAACTCAGAGTTTTTACACCTGATTTACCAAAGCCTGAAGGAGGTTTCCCAATCTTTCTTTACTTCCATGGTGGTGGATGGGTATTAGGAAATATAGATACAGAGAATGTGCACTGTACTAATTGGTGCTCTATCGGGGAATGTATTGTTGTTGATGTCGATTACAGATTGGCACCTGAAGATCCATACCCAGCTTGTGTTGATGACGCTTGGGAATCATATTTGTGGTTGGTCAATGGCAATGCCGAGAAATTGGGAGGAACAATGTCTAATTTTGCCGCTGGTGGTTCATCTGCCGGTGGACATTTAACAGCAACTTTATCACACATGATCATTGAAGCTCAAGTTACCAACCCAGAATTACCTTTAATGAAGTTTCAAATCTTGGTTGTCCCTGTCACTGATAACACTGCTGATGCTTCTACATATTGGACTTGGGATAAGTTCAGAGATACTGCCGCTTTACCTGCAGTGAAGATGATGTGGTATAGAAAGCACTTTTTGCCAGATGAAAGCACATGGGCAGAACCAAAGGCATCTCCATTATTTTATTCAGATAAATCTTTCTCCAAGGCTCCAAAGGCTTATATTGCCGTTGCTGAATTAGATGTATTAAGAGGTGAAGGTGAAGCTTATCATGAAAAGCTTTTGAAAAACGGTGTTGACTCTACTTTGAGAGTTTACAAAGGTGTTCCACATCCAGTCATGGCTATGGATGGTGTATTGGATAGAGGTGCTGAGTTGGTTGCTGATTGCTCTAAAGAAATTTACAAAGGATTCCACGCCTAAGTTTTACAACTTCTTTTATTATCAAATTTTTGCATATATTCAAATTTACTTTTTTTAATTCGTTAAGTCGTAGATATCACAGATATATCACCAGCAGTTTTATCATAGTAATCATCATTTTTCTCATTATCGTATAAACCTTCTTCACCTCCTGTCTCACTTAATCTAATTGGGGTTGCAGTACTGAGATTGAACCCATATCTTTTTTGATACATTTCAAAATAGTTCATATACTTCAATTTTTGATCATTAATCTCTTCAATACTGAAAACATCACCATTATTTTGTTTCATCAATTCGTAAATATGGAAGGAGATCAAACTCAATAATTTGAGGTTCTTTGTTAGCTTAGCATGATAGTAGGAATTTTGAAGATTCTTCAACCGAATTTCCGAGTCTTGAATACAGTAAGAACTAAGGTAATACAAAATGGTAGCCAATAATGGATAATTTGACGTGATCTCAGACATCACCTCTGAAGACTTCATTATTGAGAAAATTACACCTTGATTTGCTGGGGAATTGATAGTTTCACTACTCTCCGAAAGGGATGACGATTCATAAAGTATGCGAAACAATCGAATTGTCATGTTCAACATGGAATCTGATATCAACGAAGAACTTGTATCTATTTTCAAAAATTCATTTAAATCAGACAAGATATCTTTCTTGATACTGCTTTTCAAAAGAAACCCTGCTTCATCGCTGGAATTCTTAATCTCTGAGCTCAATATTGTTAACAAGTTCAAACTGGCAAAGATGTATAACTCGCTTGATGAAGATCTTCTCTCTTGAGAATCCGGACCGATTCCAAGTTCAATTTGATGCAAAGATAACATTATAGGATCATTCATAAATCTGGACTCTGGAGGTAGGTCAATTGAACTTTTCCTCAAATGTGACCTTATTCTATTGTAATAATATTTTGCCATATGAAAATCTTGTTTGCTATGATAATATACCCCAAGCATATATAAAATATGAGGGATTAGCTTATGGTACAGCAGCAACTCCTGCGATGATAGTTGACCATCATCATACTGGTCAATAAAATTGAAAATTTCAATTTCATGCTCTGTTGGATCCAAGTCCCATTGATCTGAGTTATACTTTGCCAACATGAGAAAGTAATTGAGATATATTTTCAAAAAACGAAGTCTCAAAATGGCATTTTCATACGATTCAAAACTTAAACCTTTCCCCGATATTTGTAACTGAGAAGTTTGGTTGTCTATCAATGCCCAACAACCTTCGAAAAACTTGCGAGACCTGCCCTTTTCATCAAATGATTTCGGTAGGTATGCCAAACCAGCAATAAAGTACAACATGAATAAAATTTCCTGACCAGTCAACCAAGAAACGGTATATGAGATGTCGATATTATGTGAGGGGAATTTGGATACTATGATGAATGATCCATCTTCACTCCAATTTTGCCAACCTTTAGATTTTTCTCTCTTGATGAAATTATCCATTTTGGAAATGTTTCGCTTTGTCAAGTTTAAATCATCTTTCAAAACACCCAACCAAATTCTATGTAAAAGGTACATAGCTTCCAATTGAGGAATAGTCGCTATCCTGACAACTTGTTCAAATTCATTTAATACGGATTCCAGTTGAACCAAATCTTTAGAAACAAGTAGAAAAGATACATGATAAGACAAAATCAATTGTCTCGTTAAGTGGTCAACGGAATGATCTTGGGATAGCCTTTCAGCAATGGAATGTGCGAAGCTGGGTTCCAGCACCAGTATATATTTCAATTTCAAAAGATCAAACAAAGTGACAAATGCCTTGCAAACAGGATCCTTGTTATATTCTTCAATTTTGTTATTCAAATATTTCAATCCAAGTTTCGGGTTATTCACAAATAACATCTGGATATACAAATACTCTGCGTGAATCTTAAGCCTGATAGATCCAGTTCTTGTTGAAATAGACACAGCTTTGTTTATCGCATCTTCTGCTAAATTTGAATTTCTTGTTTCAAAGAAATATAACTGAGCTAATCTCAAATAAACAGAGACTTGCAACTCGACACTAAGCTGTTGCCGATATTTTTTAGTCACAACTAAGAGACATGCAATAGCGGCCTTGATCAACTTGTAGTATTGAAGTACATTTGCCTCAGATGAGTGTACTTTATGAGTAATTGAATGAGCCACTTTCACGAATTCGTCGGCTGAGCATAACAAATTATGAGCTTTAAACCCATTCTCTGACTCCACGGATTCAAACTCAATCGCCAATGACTTCAGTGAGTAGTATGGCAATTGAGTGGGCTCCGATTTGATCATATCCTGCTGTGGTGCTGGGAATGGAGATGACATGTGCATCGATGAGGGCATTAGAAATGATGAGTCCAGAGCAACGACACCCTCACCACTCTGCCTATTCCAAGTGTTCATCGTGTTATCGGGCACATCTCGAAGGTTCTCTGTATGATCCATTGAAATATCGATCTATAACCTGACTTTTGTTCCTTCCGCGAGTGTGTCTCTACGCGTTTTGAGAAGGAAAAAAAAAAATTTGTGTAAAAATAAATTTATATGATTTGTATAAATCTCTCTAAGTAAGTAAATAAGAAACTATTTAAAAACATATTTATATATTGATATTGATTGGAGCAAAATTCAACTTCAACTTCAACTTCAAGTTCGATAGTGAATACAATACACCACTTAAATGAACAGTCTAAAATGATAAAAACAAGAATTGAAAAAGGGGGTGGTGGGATCACTAGCAACTACAGTAATCAAACATCGGAATTACGACTAGCATTTCTCTTCAAAGCATGAGCCTTGATAGCGGCTTCAGCCCTGGAACTGGATTCGCTGTTTTTCAAATGACCTCTGTCATCCAATTCCACGGTACCTGCTGTTTCAAACACAGAAACTTGACCGACTAACAATCCTAAAGTTTCCAAAACTTGTTGAGGATCGGAAAGATATGCTTTAGCAACAGTTTGTTTATTTGCTGGACCAACAGTGACTGGATAAACACCATAATTTCCAAATTTGTTTTTAGGTTCATTGGCAAATCCCCAATCGTGTTCGATTATATTCAAAGCTTGGAACATATCTTCATCGGTTTGGTCATCACCAAGACACAAGACAAAATCAGGCAATTCTTTGAATTCAGCTTTTTGCAGTTTAGAGCTACTGTCGTCATCGGTTTCAGTTTCAGAAACTTGTTTTGATCCATGGGTGTTTAAAACCAATTTCTTAACAATCTCACCTTTATTAACAAATCTTGGTCTAACTTCGAGGTTAGCCTTTCCTGACATCACTTCGATTTCATACTTCTTAGCAACAGTATCCATCAATTCATTCTTGGCCTTTGTTGCTTGAAACTCTCCAAGATCGGGATCAGCTTTCCTATAATGCCAAGTGATGGCAACTTTTTTAAATTCGATAACACTTCCAGGTGTCTTATCGGTATAATTTTGAAAAATTTCAGTAACTTCCTTTTGCCATGACATATCAATTGTTTCAGCCAAATTCATCCACTCATTGGAATTTACATCCTTCATAAAACAACCATGTTCTGCAGATAATCCCAAATGAGGATTTCTAGATCCTAACCATTTACCCAAGAATTCTTGATCACGACCACTTATAATCCAAACTTGATTCTTTGGATCTTCAACTAATTTATCAAGAATTGTTTTCAATCTTGCCGATGGGATAGCAGCACTTGGCTCTTTGACAATTGGAGTTAATGTTCCATCATAATCAAATAAAAACAATCTTCTATTCGCTTGCTTATAATTTTCCAACAATAAAGGTCTATTCAAATATGGAGTTCCATGCTTGTTTATGTTTTTTTTCAAATTTTCAATCAAATTCTTGATGAAATTAGAAGTCCAATCTTGAATGGTATTTTTCGAAACTTCATGATATAATCGTTGTTCCAATCCTTCCTTAGTTTCTTGTTCCATCAATAAGCAATCATTGATGGCCTTTGCCACACCAACAGAATCCCATGGGTTAACTAAAGTGGCATCAGTCAAGATAGCTGCAGAACCAGTAAATTCAGAAAGAATCAATGGGGAACTGTTCTTCTTTTGACAAATGACAAATTCTAACGATGTTGTGTTCATACCGTCTCTAATTGATGTCAACAAGCACAAATCGGCAACTCTTAATAATGCCAAATATTCTTCTTTATCAATTCTCATTTGATAATGTTGAACAGGGGTGTAATTTAAAGTACCATAGGTACCGTTAATGCTATTGACTATTTCATTTATTTTCTTTTCAATTTTTTGTGAATGATATTGAGTTGGAGAACTTACTTGAATCAATACAACTTTACCAACCAATTCCGGATACATTGACAAAAGCATTTCAAAAGCTTCAAATTTTTGTACAACACCACGAACTGAATCCAATCTATCTCTTCCAACAATGATTTTCTTTCCCGGGTTGAACTCTCTAATTTGTTTGATTTTGTCATCAACAGAAGGTTGAAATGCATCTTTTTCAATTTTCACAGTGTCGATACCAATTGGTTGTGCGATAATAGACACTTGGGTACCATATGCACTGATGGAATCCGGGGTCACTTCAGCACCTAATAATCTGGAACAACAACTGATGAAATGTCTAGCAAATGAATACGATTGGAACCCAACTTGATTGGCACCCAACATACCATCTAATAAGTGTTTTCTTTTTGAGAGGCATCTGAAATACTCAGATGATGGGAATGGAGCATGCACGTACAACCCAATGAAGGCGTTTGGTAATCTCATTCTCAAGATTTGAGGCAACAACAACAATTGATAATCATGAATCCATATTATATCACCTTCTTCATAAATGTTGCAAATCTTGGCTGCGTAAGCCTCATTGAATTTGACATAATCATACCACCATTCAGCCTCTTTCTTTCCATCAGAGTAGTCATTTTGAATATAATGAAATACGGGCCACAAGACGTTTTCTGCATAAGTTGCCCACCTGTCCTGGTCTCTTCTTAATAACCATACCGGATGAATATTGTCAGAATCATTGGCAGTTTTAATTTTGTCTTCAATCTCCAATTTGTCCTCTTCATTTAAATATAAAGGATCCGAGTCCTTTGTAGAATTTATACTTGTTTCTTCATCAATTGTGGTCAATTCCCCAGTCCATCCAATCAAATGTGTCTCCCATTCGGTTTGTTGATCTAAGAAATAATTGGAAGCATACAATGCTGAATTACCTCTTAAGTGTTTGATTTTCCACTCACTATCTATAGTGTCTCTATAAATTTGATTGGGAATTGTTGGCATCACATTCAACACTCTACCACTCAATTTCAAGTCGCCTCCATCTGATGGACTGATGACTTTGTTTTTAGAAGGGAATGTTTCCACTTCTTCGTCAACTTTATTACTACTATTTGGAGATGTAGTCATGCTGATGATCGAATCTCGTTTATCTTCTATATTGCAATATTTAAATGCCAATTGCCAGAACTAAGTAAAAAAAAAAAGGGAAGGGTCTAGTCTAGCGATGATTTGTAACGTATGCAGCTGTTGTCTATATGAAGTCTGTGAGTCTGTGTGCTGTGTGCTGTATAACAGAATTGTGATTGTCTGTATACTGTACTATACTTATCACTCCGTTCAAACAAACACAACAGCAACTCTTTTTTGTGTTTTTTTCTTTCTTTGCGCTCGATCGCTGGCTCTAGAATTTCCACCACAAACCATCAGATGAGGGTTCCGAGGGCTCACCCCTCACACTTCCGACCACACACTGGAGACACCTTGGCACGTGATGATGTGCACCTGTTAGACACTACATCCGGTTCGAAGTCGGTCTTCTCTTTCATCTCGAGATGGCGATGATGAATAAAAGATGGACATTAAAACCCCCCACTTCGATGATGTTGATATTGCGCAAAGACCAACAACAACATAACATTATCTTCACTGTAAAGATTAATCATTATAATTATTTATGGAAAAAAAGGAACTGAAAATAAAATAGCGAAAGCTGAATTAGCGTCATATATATATAAAGTCTGAACGATTTATAAAAAGTTGATGAAAAGAATGTGTATGTGTAGTATGTCTATGTTTATAGCTTTTGTATTACTTGTCGTTTCTCAATCCGCTTTGGGACATTCCTTTCTTAGCCAATCTCCTGTGAAGTAAATCACTGAAATTACCCACAGATGCAGGTCTTGTCATTCCCAATTGGTTCAAATCGGATGACGAATTGTTTCTAGTGATATCGAAGTAAGATTGTGAACCTGAAGGTGATTTCTTTGAATTTTTACCATTATTATTGTTCTCCTTTGTGGAATTTCTTGATGACACCGTTGTTAAATGACCACTTGAATGAGCTTTGGCAATCGCTGGCTTTGGTGGTTTTAACGATAATTGTGATTTTGATGATGACAGTGATGAATGTCTTCCACTACCGGCACTGGCAACACTGTCATCTTCGTAAACAGGTGCTAAATCCGCTTCATCATCAGCCAGACCATTCACGGCTTCAGTATAAGATGGAACTCGAGATAAAGTGGATAAATCCAATGATGACATATGTTGTTCAAGTAACCCGGGAGTTTGCGCTCTTGAATGAATATTTGAAATGAATTCATCCTCTGCAACATTTGGGTTCCCAATTCCAGCATGTCCTCTAACGGTACCTTGATTAGTCAAGTATTGATTCAACAAATCATGAGTTGGCGTCTGTGAACCAGGTCTTATATCAAAATATGATCCTGGTTCATTACTTGCACCTGGTGAGGGTGACGTTGGTGTGTTTCTAGCAATAATTGGTCTTGGTGATGTTGGAGGAGATGTAGCACCGGTAAGGGCATCGTACAACTGGTCATAGATATGTTGTTCATATAAAGGTGGAGCATTATCAGCTTCATCTTCATCTTCCTCATCTTCATCATCATGTTGTTGTTCATCAAAGATTGGGTCCAATGATGGTGATTGTACTCTAGATAATGTTATAGAAGGAGTAGTGGCGCCTGATGGGCTAACGGTACCTGGGGTTCCCGCTGAGGAACGACCTCTTTCAAAAATAGTGATCCCACCCGCTTTAATATGAACTTTCCCAGTTTGATCCAATTCGATATTTCTTGCCAACACTTTGTAATGTGGATTGATGTAAATATTTATAGGTAATTTAGCCCTCAATTCACTAACGTGACCATCATCTTCATTGATCAATTGCACTTTGAATTTCAACTTGTGTCTAACTTTAATTAAACCATCTCTTATTTCACAATCTTGAGTAACAGTTTTCAAATCGGAAGGTATCAGAATCGAGGCATTGATATCCCATTGATCGTCACCTAATTGACTCATTGGAATCTTGGGTAATTGACAATCGTAAATGATTTGATCATGATCATATAATTCTTCATTTGATCCTTTTAATACATAATGTTGTATAATTGATGCTGAAATCTTTCCCAATTTCAATTTTTTCTTCAATGGTATGATTAAAATTTTGACAGGTGTTGAACCTCCAATGGGGATCAGCTTCTTAGGAATACTAACTTCGTATTGAACTCTACCTGGCCAAGTGTTCTCAATGGATACATTTTCACTCAATGCAATGCTGTTGGAAGACAAGGTTCTGAAAATTCTAAAATACTTGTGTTTCACAAGGTTATTATTTTTCAACAATGAACCACTTGATTTTTCTAACAAGGCTTCAAATTTATAGAAAATTGAACCAGATTGTAAACCTTCCACTGTCTCTGGCACATTCCCTGGTAAGATACAATTAAATGGCAATTCGTAATTTCCCTCTGGTAATATGAAATTATTGTTATCACGTGGAGTTTGAACAACATTGGCAAATGGGGTCACGTGTATCGCTGGTTCTGGTAATTCTAAAGTCGATGGGGCACCTGGCCTTTTCAATTTCGACTTGTTTGAATTGATTACAGGGTTTGTGGTGGACCCAATGATCCCAAAAGAATTCGACGAGTTTGATGATGAAGATCCATTACCACCACCGTAATCACCAACTTTGATGCAACCTTCACTGTTGATCAACAAATTGTCCCAATCACATTGTAACACAGTTTTCAACTCCTTCACTGGGTTTGAAGCACTGATTCTATTATGATGCGTCAAGACTTCCATAAAGTCCAATTTGAAAGTTCCAATCATTTTCAAACTAATCTTTTTAACAGACATCTTTTCAGGCAATGCAAACACTAAATTTCCAGAAACGTACACGGATGGTGCTTCATATTCGGTACCTTTGATAATGATGATGTTTCTATGTGCAGACTTCAATCTAACATCGAATAATGAAGGCTGTGCATTATGATTCGGTTTTGAACTCGATGAACCTGAACGTAAATGAAACATGATCGAGAAACGATTTTATCTCGAGAGAATGTGTATGCAAAAGGACAAGTAATTGGTTGTTCAATTTGATTTTTGGCAAGTGAAATAATGAGTGGGTGTGAATCTATTGTCGAAATACTCTCTCCAATTCCAATATGACGTGGGTGCGTATAGAGATAGGTGTAATACAAAAACAATACAATAATACAAGACAATACACAATTATTTGCTACTGTCAATCTCAATACAAAAGAATTTTTTTTTGATTTTTTTTGTGTTTTTTCTTCACTCAATTACTTAACGTGTGTGTTTTCTATTTTTGGCACATTTCCAGATTGCCTCATCCAGGAGACATATCATCATGTCGTATCCAGATCGGCGCCAACCACCCACCAGCTATGGCGATGGCTCTTTGAAAGAGAATTGCTTCACCAAGATACACTCACCACCTTTGTCCATGGGGATATTGTAAACGTAGAAATTGCCATAGTTATCAGCACACATCACATTATTGTTATTACTGTTTATCCCCACTATAGTATCAATGTTATTATTGGGGAAAGATTCGTCGTTTTTGGACTTCACCGATGCAGATGCAGATGCTGTGGATTTAGGAGCAGGGTAATTGTTGGTGGGTAGTTTGATAAAGGCAAAATCTCGCTTTGGTTCTAAGATGGATTGAACTTTTGTTGGTAAATAATTGTTCAACTGTCCCTTGACGTTTTTCGTAATATTTGAAGATTTACTCCATAAATATTCAGATAATGAAGACGACCTCTTCCCGCCTTGTGCCCTTGATTTATCAATGTTTAAAATTTGATTTAACTCTTCGCTATCCACATAAGCTTCTGGTACTTCTTGCGGGATCACTCTTTCCTCTTGTGTTTCCTCTTCATTAGATGACAGTGGATTTATACATGAATCATCTGGTAGATTCAATGGAACAGAAGTTTCTTCATTCAATTTGAAAATATGTATAGTTCCAGTTCCTGAACTGCAACAAAGCAAGGTATTATCATGATTGAAATTTAATGATCTGATATGCGTTTCATATGAACCTCTTCTAAATTCAAACATCCTCTTACAAGTTGTTGTATTGAAAACTCTGATTATTGTACCTTTGGAAGAGGCAGTAGCGACTAGTTTACCGTCACTGGAAAGAGCTATTGATGCCAAGGAGGATTTGTGAGCCTGTATGATATTGAGACGTTGAATGTTTAACGCATCAAATATTACAATATTTCCAGCAACTTGTTGTTGTGTATGAGAAGAAGATTGCCTTTGTGAAGAATCATTGCTAATTTGAGATGAAGATAACGGATCAACATTTGACACCATGGACAAGCTCGATGATGGGAAGCACAATATCGAATCATCATTACTCGATAAGGATACTGTGGCCAATTTATTAGGTACCGTTTCAATCGTGTGTAATAATTTCATACATGAAACATCATATATATATATCTGATCGAATAAAACAACAATCAATCTTTTCCTGTTCAATTTAACAGACAAGACACTTGTTGGGAATGTCAATTCACAAATTATAGTTTTCCTCTTTGTATTAATTATCTTTAATCGCCTTGTTGAAGTAGCTGGCTTATCTCCCAAACCAACAATTGCAATTAATGAAGTGGAAAACAACATTTCTACAATACTCGCTCCCCCGTCATCATTTTTATGAAAGCATTGACCAAATGGGTCACAATTATACACTTTATAATCTGTTGAAGTTCCAATGGCTAAGCAACTGAAATCTTGATTAAAATTTATTGTCTTTATCAGTGTATCCATCTTGAATATGTGCAAATTATTACTCAGCAGCAAAAAGATATGAATCCTACCTAAACTAAATTCAGTTGATGAATGGAGATTGTCTGATAACAAGTGAGACCTCTTTGTAGACAAAAGTTGACAGTATAAGTTGTGTGTTCTGTTGGGTGGTACTTGATAACGCCAAATAACCAGAATTGTTTTTAAATTCTATTTTTTGGCTTCTTTTTCTGTTAAAAGTCAAAACAAAGACAATTTACATACAACAACGGAATGAAATTACAAGTGATTACAAAAGATGATTACTCTCCATTGGAAAAGATACATATATATATATACAGATAATGTGATATCGGGGATGAGGTGAGGTAATATAGCAAAAATGGCTTGTGATTTGAAATTAGATATGTGATGATGATGATGATGACGAAGATGATGATAGTAATGATGAGCAGAACAAGGGAAAAGATTCCACTTATTTGTTAAATCTTTCGTAATCATATTTAGCCTTCATCAAGGCTCTTAATTCGTTCAAATTCTTTGGTTTGAAAGCAGCGGTATCATGAATACCTTCCGATCTGATGATTGAACCTATGGACATGAATAAACCAAAAGTGGCAGCTGAACCTCCAATATATTGACCCAAGGTTCTCATAACACCATTAGGTCCTGGACCTTGAGTTAAAATGGCATAACCGCCAAAGACAACTCCGATGACGACACCCACTGTAGTCTATTGAGGAAATGTGTTAGTCAGTCGTATTATGTATATCATTGTAAATAATCAATAGTGTAACTTACACCCATCATAGCACCCATTTTGAATTTCTCGAAATTGGAAGGAGCTTGTCCGTATTGAACTTGTTGAACTGGAGGCATGTTGTGCTTTGTCTTGTAGTATCTTGTATCTTGTAGCTGGTGCTAATTGGTAGTTGATTAATTGAATTTTCTTGTTAAGTCACAAATTTTTTC
>JAJLSN010000304.1:0-43089 GCA_030567655.1 Nakazawaea ernobii
CATCAAAAGCTTTTGACAAACATTGTAAAAACGATCTTTAAGATCTTCTAAAGAACGGTCATCAAACTGGTATCTATCAAGGATGACAGGCCATCTCAAATCATACTGATTGCAAAGCTCAAATAAGTAATTGGTCTCATCGAAGCTCCAGTCCTCATCTTCCAAATCTTTCTCTTTATAGTCATCTTCAGACCCGATAATAGGTATCTCTAGCTTGGTATTGAACTTCTCAAACAGATATTCCCTATCCTTATGCAAATCAGCAGCACCTTTAACCCAATGATATAATACTAAATCGTCATTTCTTGCATTATTTTTAAATTCTGTCCAACTCCAAGGGGACGCTTTGCTATTTGAATTTAACCTTTGTTTGAATTTTGAAGAATTCTTATCCCCCAATACCACAGCCGGTGTGTTTGGACCTATCAAATTCAGAAGTTCACGATTTATACCAGTATCTATGAGTAGTGTTAGTATCTAATAATCCTATTCTTTGAACGATATATATATATATATATATATATATATTCACTTACATTTTGGCTTTTTCACCTTTGGCAGGGAGCTCTTCTTCTGCACTTTATAGTCATGTGAGATATTCAACACATCCAATATATCTGAAGATGACATGGCGACGACGTCTCTAGTGTGACTTCTGTTTACCTTGTATACTTTTCATTTAAAGCGATTCAATTTTTTTCTGAACATCACCATTTAATTTACTACACACTACTACTCCAATATTTGTGGAAAACAACAACACCCAAGTATTGCACCTCCAGACAACACACGCAATGAACCAGTCAGCCAACAGTTTGAAAAGGACTCGGATCCGGCCACCACGAAAGATATTGTCCAATTCTGAGACCGATTTCACCAAGTCTTGGGAAATCTTGTCTTCGGCAATAACTCAAATACAATCGAAAAATTCATCAAATTTATCATTTGAAGAACTTTATAGAACGTCTTACAACTTGGTATTGAGGAAGTTCGGCAAGCTCTTGTACAAGAGCGTGTCTGAGTCGATAAGAAAGCATTTGCTTGATGAAGTGAAACCAAAGATTCTATCGACAAAGGATGATAAGGAATTTTTGATAGAGGTTAACAAACAATGGCAAGATCATCTCTTGTCCATGAGAATGATCAGTGATGTTTTGATGTACCTTGATAGAGTCTACTCAAAGGAAAACCATTTGCCATTAATCTACGATGTAGGGCTATATCTGTTCCAAGAGTGTATTATTAAGCAAAACAATAGAGAGATCGGTATTAAAGTCACAGACATAGTTATCAAAGAAATTAACAAAAACAGAGACACAGGTGCTCTCATAGATAAGTTTTTGATCAAGTCAATAATATACATGTTTGAAACTTTGATTGGTTCAGATTCTGGTGATGCTGAGAATTACTACTCTGAATTTTTTGAGCCAACTTTTCTTGAATCTTCCAAAGAGTTTTATGAAACTGTCTCCAAAGAATTTATGGCGCTTCAAAATGGTTCATTATTTTTGACAAAGATAGATCAGTTGATAAGAGGAGAAGAAGAGAGGATAATTTTATATTTACCAGATGTTACCCTTCCAAAATTAGTTGAACTAATGAATAACATATTAATTGCAGGTAACATTGAATCAGTTCTCAAACTTGAAAATGAAGGATTGAAAAGTTTT
This sequence comes from Nakazawaea ernobii, assembly GCA_030567655.1. Classification (NCBI taxonomy): domain Eukaryota; kingdom Fungi; phylum Ascomycota; class Pichiomycetes; order Alaninales; family Pachysolenaceae; genus Nakazawaea; species Nakazawaea ernobii. Next base: position 1,671 of record JAJLSN010000304.1, read on the forward strand.
ATTGCTGATAACAATTTGACAATGTTGGAACTAATTTATAAGCTTATTTCGAGGTATGATAATGAACATACAATACTTAAATTACAACTTAATAGTGTATTGTTGTTAAATGGAGAAGAGCTAGCTTTGAAAACGAAACAATCACTGGAAGATCCAGCTGGATCAACAGTCAATAGCAAAAAGAAACCTTCCACCAAAGAAAACCTGACATTAATGGCAACTAAATGGGTTCAAAATGTACTTGAACTTAAAGAAAAATATCAAATAATTTTAAAATCAAGTTTCCATGGGAATCCAGGGTTGATGAAAACTATTGAAGATTCTATATCACAATTTTTAAATTTGAATAATAAGGTAAGCGAGTACTTGTCTTTATTCATAGACGATAGCATAAAGAAATCTTTTAAAAACAAAACTGAACAAGAATGTGAAGATATTCTTGACAAGTCGATTTCAATTTTTAGATACATAAAGGATAAGGACTTGTTTGAAAAATACTATAAAAATCATTTGGCCAAAAGACTCTTGTCACAAAAATTATCTACGAATGATATAGAGAGAACTATGATAAGCAAAATGAAGCAAGAGATCGGACCATCTTTCACATCAAATTTGGAAGGGATGTTCAGGGACATCAAATTATCAAAGGATATGTTGGCAGAATTTAAAACAGTTTATGCTGAGCAAGAGTAAGGGCAAGAGCAAGAGGGTGAGACACTCACCAAGTTTGAAAATAAAATTGTTAAGAAGAAGCTTGAATTGGAGGTGAGCGTCTTAACTACTACAGCGTGGCCACTTCCGTTCACCAAAGACTTGTCTGTTATCTATCCAGAATCAATGGAGCTGGCTAAAGACAGTTATGAAAAGTTTTATTTATCCAAACATAGCGCTAGAATTTTAAGCTGGGCACCTAATTTTGGAAGTCTGGATCTTCGGATGAGATTTAAAAAAAGATTATACGAAATTAACATGTCAACGTATGCTGCATTGATTATAATGCTTTTTGATGGGACAGAAGTGGGACAAGAATTTTCATACATTGATATTCAAACTAGTACAAACATACCGAAACAGGAATTGGCCAGGCAATTGCAATCATTGGCTGTTGCTCCTCGTACAAGATTGTTGACCAAGACCCCAATGACAAAAGATATCAAAGAGGATGATGTGTTTGCTATAAACGAGAATTTCCACTCTGCATCTACAAAACTCAAAGTTTACACAGTTTCAATGAGTAGCAAGTTGGAAGATGATACTGAAAGGTCAAAGACGTTGGAAACATTGGAGACTTCTAGAAAACACGAAACTGATGCTGCTATTGTTAGAATCATGAAGGCAAGAAAGAGAATGATGCATAATGATTTATTAAATGAAACGATTAAGCAATTGCAGCATAGATTTAAACCGCCTCCAAGTTTGATAAAGCAAAGGATTGAGGCTCTACTTGAGCGTGAGTACTTGGCAAGAGATGAAGAGGATAGAACCGTTTATTGCTATTTAGCTTGATCGTGGGTATCTATAGTGGTCAATACTCATATACATATATAGACAACAATACATCTGGTTCATACACTGAATCTTTGTCATTTCTCAATTTCTCTTTACAAAAATGGATGTTTCCTATCTTGTCCTGTGACATTTGTAAGATCTTTCGAAATACAAGAGATTTGCTTAGTTATACTTGTCCTCGAGGCGTTCTCTTTTAATGGATCCCCCTCTCCCTTTTCCTTATAATACTCTTCTCTAGAGATTGAATTACACAAACGTTGAAAAGTTGTTTAAACCCCTCGACAGACAGCAAGACTTGAAAATGTTGATTGAAATACAGAAATGGGGATTTCCACCTTGACGTGAACAACAGAAGGAGCCCATTGTTATGAGTAATTGTTAACACTTCGCCGCAAAACTTGAATGATGATCCCTGAAAAGGCCTTTCATGACAAACTTCGCCACTGTGATTGGTTGAGAATGGACAGCCCCCATTTCCACCGTAAACGGTCTTTTGTCTCTATCAAAGAACGGACCGGTTGTAGAAATCCCATTTCTACTGAGCAGAATTGTGCCACGTCGGGTGCAGTGGGACACAGGAAAATCCCATTGCCAAAGAGTGCGGAAATATTTCTCTTGAAAAGAAATGATTCATACAATTTTCTTCAAATTCATATATATAACAATAAGCTTTCCTAACTTTTGATAAAGTAAGCTCTATACACTTGCACTTATTTCCATTGTTATTATTTATTATACATCATGCCTGCAAGTACCACAGAATCTCCAAAGACTTTGTATGACAAGGTTTTTGAAGCCCATGTAGTTCATAAAGATGAATCAGGTTCTTATTTATTATATATCGATCGTCATTTGGTCCATGAAGTGACATCTCCTCAAGCATTTGAAGGATTGAAAAACGCTGGAAGGAAAGTGAGAAGAACCGATTGTACTTTAGCTACAGTTGATCACAATATTCCAACAGATTCAAGAGTAAATCTTACATCGTTGGATACATTTATTAAGCAGGACGATTCAAGATTGCAAGTTCAAACTTTGGAGCAAAACGTTAAAGATTTCGGTGTCACATACTTTGGTATGGGTGATTCTCGTCAAGGTATTGTCCATGTTGTTGGTCCTGAACAAGCTTTCACTTTACCAGGTACTACAGTTGTTTGTGGTGATTCTCATACATCTACACACGGTGCCTTTGGAGCTTTGGCTTTTGGTATTGGTACTTCTGAAGTTGAACATGTCTTGGCAACACAAACCATTATTCAAGCTAAATCCAAAAATATGAGAATCAATGTTGTTGGTGATTTAAGACCGGGAATAACTTCTAAAGATTTAATTTTACACATCATTGGAATTACAGGTACCGCTGGTGGTACCGGTAGTGTCCAAGAATATTGTGGTAAGGCCATTGAGAACTTGTCTATGGAAGCAAGAATGTCCATGTGTAATATGGCTATTGAAGGAGGAGCTAGAGCTGGTATGATTAGACCTGATGAAGTTACATTTAAATATTTGAAAGATAGACCATTGGCTCCAAAAGGTGCTGAATGGGAAAAAGCTGTTAAATATTGGAAGACTTTATACAGTGACGAAGGTGCTGTCTTTGATATTGATATCACCATCAAAGCTGAAGATATCGTTCCAACTATCACATGGGGTAATTCACCACAAGATGCCCTTCCAATCACTGCAAAAGTACCTGATCCATCTAATGTCACTGATCCAGTGAAAAAATCTGGTATGGAAAGAGCCTTACATTACCAAGGTTTAACTCCAAATACTCCATTGAAAGATATTACCATTGATAAGGCTTTTATTGGATCTTGTACCAATTCTCGTATCGAAGATTTAAGAGAAGCTGCAAAAGTTGTCAAGGGAAAGAAAAAAGCTGCAAACGTCAAGAGAGTCCTTGTTGTTCCAGGATCAGGTTTGATCAAATTGCAAGCAGAAAAAGAAGGTCTTGATAAAATCTTTACAGATGCTGGTTTTGAATGGAGAGAAGCTGGATGTTCCATGTGTCTTGGTATGAACCCAGATATTTTAGACCCTCAAGAACGTTGTGCTTCCACTTCAAATAGAAACTTTGAAGGTAGACAAGGAGCTCTGTCTAGAACCCATTTGATGTCACCAGCAATGGCAGCAGCAGCAGCTATCGCTGGTCACTTTGTTGACATTAGAGAAATTGATTACGATAGAAGTGATATTGCTCAAGTTCCAATTGAACAAGTAGAAGAAGAAGACAAGGCTTTACAAGATGCTGTTTACGAACATGAAAAGGAGATTTTATCAAATGGTGAAACCGCTGAAGAGGCTAAAGCTGACCAACTCTATGATCAACCAGCAGATGATCACAGTATTACAGAAACAGCAGATACTGAAAAACCTGTTCCAGCAGGAATGGAGCCATTTTTAGTCGTTGAAGGTATATGTGCACCTTTGGATAAGGCCAATGTTGATACAGATGCTATAATTCCAAAACAATTTTTAAAGACTATCAAGAGAACCGGGTTGAGTGTTGGTTTGTTTTACGAATGGAGATTTGAAAAAGATGCCAATGGCAAGGATGTTAAAACTGATTTTGTCTTGAATACACCTCCATATACCAAGGCTGAAATCTTGTTGGTTACTGGAGATAATTTTGGCTGTGGTTCATCAAGAGAACATGCTCCTTGGGCTTTGAAAGATTTCGGTATAAGGTCAATCATTGCCCCTTCATTTGGTGATATTTTTTACAACAACTCTTTTAAAAATGGGTTATTACCAATCAGAATAGATCAAGATGTCATCAGAAATGTCTTACACCCAATCGCCAAACGTGGTGAGAATTTACGTATCGATTTACCAAATCAACAAATCTTGGGTCCTAATGGAGAAGTGTTGGTGAAGAAATTTGAAATTGAAGAATACAGAAAGCATTGTTTAATTAATGGATTGGATGATATTGGAATCACTTTGCAAAAAGAAGATTATATCAAGAAATACGAAGAATTGAGACAAGTTAAATACTCATTTTTGGAAGGAGGATCTAACTTGGTAAGACCAATAAGAGGAACTAAGAAGAGTCCATTTGGTGTCAAGGCTCCAGAATGGTGATATTATGTTAAATTTTTTTATGTATCTTTCAATGAACGATTTTATTTTTTTTAATCTAAATAACAAGAAGCAATACGTAGTATATTATAAATCAGCTTGAAATCGTTTTAAATCTTCAACCTCGTAATCAGATTTAATAATTGTCACTTACCGATGACCAAACATTTGAAGGGGACGATAAAAAATTACTATAAGAAATTGCTTGCCGGGATTTCTTGTTCAATAATATCGAGCTAAAGTCAGTGTTGAAAAGCCCTCTTCTCAACTCGTATTTCAGACTGACCTCGATTACTCGGTTGTGCTGATGAGTTACTAGCATTGAACATACAATTTGTGACGATTATGTTTCTGGCGTTGTGTCATTAAAAACACGAGGATAAATACTGATAATAGTATCAAACAATGTAGGATTCAGTTCCGGTGCACTCTCAAGACCACTCTGATGAGTGGATGAAAGACATCTAATAAGGCACGGCAAGTCTGCAGTGTCCAGTTGATGGTCTTGATGAACGATAAGAAGAGGGATGATGGTAGTGTACAAATCAGCCAAAGTGGCAAGGAAGAGACGAGAGAGACGCAATTTGTTTGGTGTTCAATTCAATTCGATTCAATTCAATTCGATTCGATTCAGCTATCTACAATTCATCACTGCTTGACATACCCTAGCTCTACACTTCATATATATATATAGTCATCATGGTAAGTGCATTATTGCAATCTTCACAAGTTGCATCCACCAATCGTCATGCAGAGCAACCACACATTGAAAACAAGAAGCCGATGATGATGATGATGAGATACCAAGACACCATATCGATTTACTAACTTTTTGAACAACAAATAGGCACAGCAAACACCAAAGCAAAGAGCAGCAAATGCCAAATATAACAAGACATTGGAGAAAAGATTGGGAAAGCCAAAATCCTCATTCAAGAAAGCTGAAAAGCCTCCACTTTCCAAGACATGGGTTTGTAAGTATATGATACATATTAAGATACATACATACACATCTACTAACGTTTTCTTAACCCCGCCGACCAGATCTCATCTTCTTCTTGATATGTGGTGGTGCCATTTTGGAATTGGCCCGTTACTTTTTCTGAAAATAAGCAAAAAGGTGGGAATTATAAAAGTTGAATAATGAACTGAGAAAGAGGTCTTCACTTAATTAATATCTTTCTCAGTGTTGGTTTTAATTCTATGTACTAATATGTCATTACTATCTTTCTCAATCAAGATCTAATTTTTGTAGAAATCATGTACTATCGTATCGCTCTTGACTCTACATACAACGGTGATGTTTTAGTGTTTTTTTTTTCTCATCTTTTTAAGAAAATTGTATAGCAGTACAGAACGATTGCTTCTTTATATACGGTATGAAGTTTGCTCAATACCTTAACGATCATGCCGTTCCAGAGTGGAAGGCACAATACCTTGATTATAAGCTGGGGAAGAAAAAATTGAAAAAGATCAATCATTCTCCATTTTTACCATCATTGACTAATACTCCTATAACGCGACATGACAATAACAACAATACCTATAAGGAAGCAGTACCCATTACCAAGCTAGGCAGGGCGAGAACAGACTCCTCTATCAGAGCAGGTCACTCTCATCATCATTATGATCATGGGAGTACACCACAAACAGGAACTGACTCGGTTCCTACCAACAGAAGATCATCGTTGGTTTCATTTCAACTTCCTCCTCCGGCATTACATAATTCCCCAATGGTTTCTCATAATAATGGCGATCATAGAACACAACCACAAGAACAACAACTGAATGACCAAACTCCGTTGTTGACATCTTCCCTGGCTGTTTCATTGAATTCATCGCCTCCAATGAAGTACACAATTGATACTACTAATAATCACGATGATAATAACAATGGTACTTTCCCATTACTGAGAAGAAAATCAAGGTTAGAAAGTTTTGTGAAAAGTTCATTAGGTATGAATTCCCCATCACAGATCGAAGAAAACCTCCATGAATTATCTCTTTATTCTGAATTTTCTAAAAACGAATTTATTTCATGGGTTGATGGTGAATTATTGAAGATTGAAAGTTTTTATAGGACTAGAGAAAGTCATGACGTTGAAAGGTTCCTCATTTTGCAAAATCAGCTTTATCAAATGAGAGAGCAAAGAGTTCTTGTCAAAGACCGGATCAAGGCATTGATGGACAACAAAGCCACAGATCATCTGAGATTACACCATTTAAATGAAAGAAGTGAGGAACTGTTATCGTACAAGATTGCCGATGAAATTGATCATTTGAAAATCTCGACGCAATCTAAGCTTGCCCAATTTAATAGATTTGAACTCCCATCGTTACCATCACTTAACTGGTTAACTGGGAAAGCTCAAGAAAAAGAATATTACGATGAAGGTTATTACAGCGATCAAGATGATGAAAGTGTTCACACAGAGGACTTACGAACTTCTGAAGATGATGAAGATGATTCAGGAGGTTCATATCGTGTTAATAGTAACACACAAGGCCAAAACCGCAACAAAAATTCGCATGATCCAAGTTTCAACAGGAGAGATTATTCGAGAAAGAATAAAGTGGAACCATCATCGTCATCATCATCATCGTACTCAGTTCCTTATTATATGGCTAGAAGACAATTGAAAACTGCCACGTTGGAATTATACCGTTCATTAGAATTATTGAAATCATACAAATTATTAAACCGTACAGCGTTTAGGAAAATGTTGAAAAAATTTGACAAGACCACAGGTTCAACGTTGATGGCATCATATGTGGACAAGATTGATCAATGTTATTTTACCAAGAGTGAAGGTTTAGATGATTTAATACCCAAAATTGAAGAATTGTATGCTTTTACTTTTGAAAAGGGTAATAAGAAAATTGCCGTTGCCAAATTGAGATCTAATGAAGTTGTCAAGACTTTCTACTCTGCATTATTCACCTCTGGTTTGTTTTTAGGATTTTCATTACCATTATTTGTATTGGCATTATATAAAGGAGTTCATGATTCAATAAGAGGCATTCTCCCTGAAGGTCGATACATTTTACAAATATGGGGAGGTTTCTTTCTAATAACGGCAATGGCATTATTATTTGCTATAAATTGTCACATATGGACACGGTACAAAGTCAATTATAAATTTATCTTTGAATTTGATAATAGGACATCATTAGATTTGAAACAATTTTTATTAATTCCAAGTATATCAATGTTGTTAATTGGATTCTTTGGATGGTTTAGTTTTGAAAATTTTTGGCCCACACAATTTCCTGGAAGATTTTGGCCATGGTTTTATGTCGGGATCATGTTAATCTTGATGTTTTCACCATTTAATATATTGTATTATCATTCAAGGAAATGGATATTGATCACCATTTGGAGATTGATTTTCAGTGGGTTTTACCCCGTTGAATTTAGAGATTTCTTCTTGGGTGATATCTTTTGTTCATTGACGTATTCAATAAGTAATATTTCATTTTTCATCTGTTTATATGCTAATAATTGGGATGGTACATTAACAGGTGGTGAAACAAGATGTGGATCTTCATCTTCGAGATTGATGGGGTTTTTCTCATCGTTACCAAGTATTTGGAGGTTTATGCAATGTATTAGACGTTTCCTTGATACCGGTGATTGGTTCCCACATTTAGCAAATTGTTTAAAATATACCATTTCCATTATATATTATGCACTTTTAAGTGTTTATCGAATCAATCAAGCCACCGAAAATCGTGCTGCGTTCATTGTATTTGCATCTGTGAATTCCATTTATAGTTCTATATGGGATATCTTTATGGATTGGTCATTGATGCAAGCTGGATCTCATAATTTATTTTTAAGAGATGATTTAATTTTTAAAAATCCATGGTTTTATTATATTGCTATAATATTTGATGTCATAATGAGATTTCAATGGATTTTTTATGCCTTCTTTGCAAGACAAATTCAACAAAGTGCAGTAACAAGTTTTGGTATTGCCCTTGCCGAATTATTGAGAAGATTTGTATGGATTTTTTTCAGAATGGAAAATGAACATTGTACAAATGTTCATTTATTTAGAGCTTCAAGAGATACTCCATTACCATACCCAATCAATAGATCAATGATTGCTAAAAAATTCCAAGATTATCTAAACCGTATAAAGCCATTACAAATATCGACACCAATGGCATCACTGTTGGACGATGAAGAAAGAACTATTGGATTAAGATTAAGAAGAGCTTCCACCATAGCAGGTTTGTCCGATCCAATATTAACACAGAGATTACAATCGGAAGAGAGAAGCGACAAGAGCTTAATCCCAGCTGGGTTGGAGAAAATTTCAAAGATGTTAAACAGCGCTCATATCAAAGATTTTCAAAGGCGTAAGGTGAAACCTCTGGATAATTTCACACACAAAGACAGTGATGATGATGATGATGACGATGAAGAAGAGAATGACACCGATGAAGAGGAACAAGATGTTGTGGAGGCTATTGTAAACCAAGAGAGGGAAGGTCTCTCTGCTAGGAATAATAACAACAATACTTAGGTTAGAGTGATACAATCCGTTCTGCTGTTACTTGTTTAGGCAATTCCGATAGTATATCGTCGGCTCTTATCAAGATAAGAAATTTTGTTTTGGATGAAAAAAAAAAAAAAACATAAGAAAACACACACATATTAATATCGGCTAACGTCTTTTAAAAAATTGTTCAAGAGCAAAGTCTCGACGACACCAAAGTAGAAATAGAAGTAGTAAAATGTTCAACAGGCACATGAGACAGATGAACTTTATACCACGGTTTAATGCAATGGTCCGCAGCAGCAGCAGCAGCAGCAGTAGCAGGATGAGGATCAAGCCAATGGGTCGAACCATTACTTTTGTTACAACGGTGGTTCCTATAGTGGCATATTATAGCTATTATGCATCTTGTGATCCCATATTATCAGATGTTAAACACGCGTATTCAATCGCAGATGTCGATAACAAAATAACGCCCGAGGAATTGATAAAACATAGCTCTGGAGATGATCTTTGGGTCGTTATTCATGGTAAAGTTTATGATTTGACCCAATTTGCCAAGAGACATCCGGGTACGGAAGCTGTTATTTTGAAATATGCTGGTAAAGATGCTACTGATGCCTTTCGTAAAATCCATTCTGTGGATGTTATAGGCAGGTTATTAGAACCGCAATACCATTTAGGAACTTTAGATGGAGAATTGGCAAGGGAAGAAGAAGAAGAAGAAATCATGACACAGGAAGAATTGAAACTTATTGAAAGATTTAAAAACAAACCTGATATTAAGCATATCTTTAATGTTTCCGATTTTGAATACGTTGCAAAGCAATTGTTACCTAAAGGTTTATATTCATATTTTGCCACAGGTTCAGATGAAGAATTCACATTGAGAAACAATCATTATGCCTATCAACGAATTTTCTTCAAGCCAAGAGTTTTAACCGATACCAAAAATGTCGATTTGTCAACAACAATGTGTGGTGCCAAAGTTGCGTTACCGATATATATAAGTGCATTTGCCGGACAGGGTAAAGCGGATAGTGATGGTGAATTGAATGTCACAAGGGTTACACAAAGACATGATATCGTTCAAATGATTCCAATTATGAGTTCTAAAACAATGTTGGAAATCCAAGTGGAAACTTCACCATCACAAGTTCAATGGCATCAATTACATTTTGAAAGTCTGTATGATTATGAACAAGCTGAAAATAACATTAAAAGACTTTGTAAATACGACAATGTCAAGGCAATATTCATCAATGCCGATTTAGCTGCCGAGAGTAATCGTGAAAAGGATTTCAAAATCAGAGCTTTGGAACAGAGCCATGAATTTGACGAATTTTCCAATCCAACAAATGTATATCCAACATTATCTTGGGACGATTTCCTTAGGTTTAAGCAACTGTCATCTAAACCACTTTTGATCAAGGGAGTTCAACACCCTGATGATATAATGAAACTGGCCGAGTTGGGATTCAGAGGCGTTGTCATTAGTAACCATGGTGGTCGACAATTAGATTATGGTAAACCACCATTGGAGATATTAGCAGAGACGATGCCTAAATTGAGGAAATGTGAATTTTATGACAAGGATAAATTCGACGTTTACATCGATGGAGGTGTTAGACGTGGTACCGACGTAATCAAGGCTTTAAGTCTCGGTGCTACAGGGGTAGGATTAGGAAGACCAGTGGCATATGCATTGGCAAGTTATGGTGAAGCTGGATGTGAAAAATTGATTACATTATTAAAAGATGAGTTGGAAAGAGATATGAAATTATTAGGTTGTAATGATGTTAAAAAATTAAATGAATCATATTTGGATACTTCAGGTTTATACAATCGGTTTAGTACCGAGGATAAGATTTACAATCTGTTGTATGAACCTATGCAGTTCCCACAATTTAAAAATGATTAAATTATATATATCTATATAGATTTCAACTCTGTTGCACTTTGGCATAATTTGGAGGATTTAATTTCCTATGTATGGATTTTGCCAATGATACAGGGAACAATGAAATAGAAATGATTACCAAAGTTTGCCATAAAAATTTGAATGAATAAACGTATTGTAAATCGAAATATTCAGATAACAATGGTATCGAACCTAGATATAAGACAAATGTAACAATTTCCGAGGCAATCATTGTCTTTGTCCATGTGTTAACTTCCAAGATGATCATGATTAATTCGTTAAATATCAATGCTGAAAAACTTATAGCAACCATCTTTGTGAACAATTCCTCATCTAAACCAGTGAAGAATTGTGCCAATATTTGAATGATAAATCCTTGATATAATGAAACCAATACCCATGCGAAAAATGTCTTGTATGATAATGATTTACCCTCAGTCAATTCATGGTATAATTCCGGATACAAATTGGCTAAACCTTCATTGACATCGGTATCAAACACCAATGAAAAAACAGGTGCCATAGTATACAACGTGGCATAACCAACCATCAACCAACCTTGATACAATGCTAATGGTTCAAACATTGATGAAATGGAATACACAGCTTGACATACTGAAATGATTAAACCTCTATGGATGACAAATTGTGCCAATTTAGCACTCCTCTTGTATGAATTTCTTCCATGCCATAACAACAATTTAGTCAAATGACAAAATTGAGTTATAGAAAAATCGGCAGCCAATGAAGCTTGCTTACCCTCTTTACCGACAATACCAACACCTACATCGGCACATTGAATCATACTAACGTCATTACCACCATCACCAATACAACAAACTCTTTTCCTTGTGGCTTCACGGATTAATAATGCAACATCCAGCTTTTGTTGTGGTGAACAACGACATGCAATAACTGCTGGTAGGTGGACAACAATTTCGAAAAATTCTTGCTTGTAAAAAGTTAAAAATAAACCTAAAGATTCACCATCTATAAGTAATGCTGCATCTTTATTAATTTTTAAAAAATCAATCGATTGTAATGCACCTTCCACTCTTGATAATTTCGTCACTGTATGAACATATTGTCCTCTAGTAATTAACTTGGCACTAACACTTACACATCTTGCAGTTTCCACTTTATCACCTGTTAACATCCAAATCTTGACGCCGGCATTTCTTAACAATTCAATCGAGCTATTAACATCTTTTTGTAACTTGTCTTCCACACCAGTTAAACCTAACAATTCCAAATCATTTTCCAAGAATTGTGATAACACTTTTGCCATTTGTTGATCTCTATCATTCATCGATAATGAAGCTTCTTGATATTTGGTTTTAAAATTTTCATACAAATTATCTGTCAATTTCTTTCTACCAATTACCAAAGTTCTTAAACCTTCTCTAGCCATATTCCCAGTCTCTTCTTCAAGCCAGTCATTTTGTTCGACAATTTTTGTCATCACGGTATCAGCACCTTTTTCCAAAAACCATAATTCATCTTTTTGCTTATCTCTAACAATGATCCCCATTCTCTTTGTATCAGAATTGAATGGGAAAACTTGTAAAATATCATAATTTAAGGCAATTTGTGAATCAGAGGCACGTAATAAAGTTAAACTGGTTCGATCTCTTTTGAAAAGTGATAATCCAACACTTTCTGTAAATCTAACAATGGCAACTTCATCAGGTGATGCTGCTTGATATGAAATAATTCCATCTTCAAAAGTTGGAGTTACATTATGACAAATTGCCAATGTTGTGACTAAATCACGTACTCTATTTCCTAAATCTCTTCTTGTCGAAGTCTTGTGTTTTTGCAGTTTATCATTGCGCATATATTCAGTCACCAAATCCATTGTATCACCGGCATATGAAACAGTTCCAAGATGTAATTTTTTCAATTCCATATCATTTTGTGTCAAAGTCCCCGTCTTATCAGTGAGAAGATATTCAATTCTTCCCAAATCCTCTGGAATAGTACTAGTTCTAACAACGGTCTCTGGAATAGATTTATCATGTTCAATTTGATATGCATAAACGGATTTCCCCAAATCCAAATTAACTCTTAACGAGACTGGAATTATAGTGGAAAACAAGATTAAAAATCTCATGATATCGACATACCAATCTTTGGTAAAACCTTGGCATGCAACTAACACTATTGACAAGATGAATACACAAGCACACAAGATTTTGGAAAGAGAATTAATTTCCAACTCTAATAATCCGGTTTTAACACCTGATTTCGTTGTATTCATAGCTTGTCTAGTATCTGTCCCCGTGTAAATGATACAACCAATCAGTGAACCGGATGCCAACACTGTATTTGCCCATAATGTATTATCTACACTTAATGCACCTGTATTATTAGAATTATTCCCCACTGAGATTTTCCCCAAGAATGAATGAATGGATTTGGAAGGTTGATTGGCGGTGATGGTGATAGACTCTAATTCATCCAATGATAAACTTTGAGTCAATGGAGAAGCCAATCTTAATTTCCAATCCGTTTCACCATCTAATTGATCCGTCTTGATAAAACTTTCTCCATTATTTTCACTTGATTGTAACAAGATCATATCTGCTGGTATCCTTGTATCTTTATAAATCTTGACCAAATCACCAATTTTCAAATTTTTACTCATAACTGGGTTCATAATCCCAACAACTTCATATTTTTCATTATTTTGTTCATTATCCCGTCTACGCCTTTGTAAATCATCCAATGCCTCTTTTGACATCGTCACTATCAACACAAATGATAATGGAACTATATATGATGATAAATATCCAATTCTCAATGCGGGTATCGCTTGTGATAATGCCACCAATAAGAAGTATAAATTGAAGAAAAATTTAAATTGTTCATATAGTATGATGGGTAAAAAAGTGATTGGATTATATTTGGCATTTGATATGGCATTGGAAGGGTATGATGAAACATCCATCTTGTATCTTATCGTTCTTTGATTAATTAAATGTCCATCATCATCTTCATATTCGGGTAATTGGATTCTCTTATTTTTAGGATCATTATTAGATGTGGTTATATTGGTCAATGATGATTTTAATGAATGCCAAAAGCTACTAGATGATCTGGTGATTTTATCATTGATTGAAGATGAATCTAATAAATTATCGTCATTGACCAATGGTATATTTTCTTCATAATCATTCATTGAATTTGACATGGAATGCAATGGGATGTTATTATAACCGTCTTCAACTTTATTGTTGTTACTATCAAATATCGAATTTATATTATCCTGATTGATATTTTCAATGGCCACGTCCAATGAATTATTGAAATTTTCATCAAATAAATGATTTAAACTTGGAACTCTCACTTTCCTATTATGTTCTTCTTCTTCTTCTTCTTCTTGATTTATCGAGCTATAATTGTTATTATCTAGTTGGAAATTATCCTGATTTTTCCCCTTTGTTATTGATGACAACGAAGCACTTGATGAATTCGTTGGTGACATATATTAAATTACGTGGTAATCGTGGATGGATGGATGGGTGTGTTTTGGTTATGCTATTTATAGAAAAAAAATTGAGTAGCTTCTCGTCGTTGTTATCTCTTGGGGGGTCTTTATGAGGCGGAAACCATATATATATATATATATATATATAAATATCTTAATCAATGCAAACGCGATTCTATGGAGTTGTATATATGTTGAATGTACTGAGCCTCCGTGGTGTTTGTGATGTGATCAATAAATAAATAAATCAATAAAAAAATTGAAACAAAAATGAAAAGACAAAAATTTACTTACCCGCCAAATCAAATCAACTGGTACTACTCGATACAGATCATACAACGGTACTGATTTGATAAAACTGTACATCTATCTATATATATTTAAACACGACAATTTGTTATATCGAAAACCAAGATATCACTAGCATTATGTTGTTTCAATTTATCCATAACTTCACCGATATTTTTCTTTTCAACCATGGAACTAACAGAAACCCAAGTATCTTCTTCTAATGGACTCACAGTAGCGGCTCTTCTTCCTGGAGTTATCAACAAAGCCTCTTTCAAACTTGTCCTTGGAACGTTATAATTACACAAGACGTATTTTTGAGCAGCCATAACACCTTCGATTCTTGATTTGATGATATCAACCAATTCTGGATGTGATGGATTCTTGGAAACGATTAAATGGGCACTGGTATCCAACACGGTTTCAATAGCTTTTAAACCGGCAGCCTTCATTGTCTCTCCACTTTCTACTAAATCAACAATGGCATCGGCAACACCCAAGGCACATGAAGCTTCCACTGAACCACCAACGTATTTAATCTTTGTTTTCAAAACTTGACCATTTTGTACACCTTCTAATTTTTCGAAATATTCCCTTGTCAAATTGACAAAACTTGATACAATAGTTTTCCCAATCAATTGCTCTGGCTTGGTGATACCACCTTGCTCTGGAACTTGTATTTGTAATTTACAACGACCAAATAATAAATCCATTTGTAAATCGACATCGACATCACTTTCCTTCACTTGATCAACACCAGTGATACCGACTGAACATCGACCTTCACCGACAAACGTAGGTATATCAGCAGCCGGTAAAAAAATTAAAGCTATTGGTAAATTTGTCGACAATGCAATATCCAATCTTGAAGATCTATTGAACTGAATGTCGGAACCTTTTAAAAGAGTGATACATTTCTCGTATAATCTTCCCTTCTTAGGTACTGCAAACAACAACCTATCAGTGAGGTGGTTGACTAAATCCATGTTACCTATCTATCTATATCTATCTATATCTATCGATATACTTCTCGGTATAGTTCCAGTGACAGTATCCATTCATTCCATCTCATTCATTCAACCAGATGATTCTTTTTTTTCTCTTCTCTTTGGGCGACAAGAAAATTTTGTCCGGCGTGATGGGATGAAAATTACCGCTCTGGGCCAGATTGGGCTCTGCGCGCACGTCCCGTCCCGTATAGTGGTGAGATGGATGGAGATCAAGTGCAGAGCTGTATGTTTGATAGAGAGATGGGAAGATGACAGGCACTGATTGATGTAATGGGAAGGAGTGGATTTAGGTTATTATAGGTTATTATAGATAGACAGATAGATAGATAGATAGATAGATAGATAGATAACTAGATATAAAGACAAAAATGATGAAATGAAATAATTTTATGCAATAAATCAATTGAATTGTTGATGTTGTTCTTGCTGTTGCTGTTGCTGTTGCTGTTGTTGTTGTTGCTGCTGCTGTTGCTGCTGCTGTTGTTGCTGCAACAGTGCTTGATTTTTCAATTGTTCTCTTTTCCAAAATTTAACTAATAAATCACCATATTTAACCATCTCTTCTAATTGAATCATTAGCTTAAAATCCAACAACAACAAAAATTGTAATTCTAAATGATTCAACTCTTCCAAGGGTAATCCACCAACTTTTGCATACCTTGAATTTTTGTAAAAAACATCACTGAAAAATTTCGACAGTACCGTTATACCACTTATGATTAATCGATGTATATTATATGAATCCATTACAAATAATTGCGTCTTATTATTATTATTATTATTATTATTATTATTGTTATTATTCTCATCACCTCCACCACCGGATAATTCTCCAGCATTGGCCTTTTTAGCAATACGATCAAAATAAACTAATAAACTTAAAAAGACATCATTTGTCACTGGACAATATTTTAATATTCTTGTTAAATATGCATGTAAACTTATTGCTGGTACATTACGACCATGAAACAGCAAGACATTTGCTGTATATCTATTTGATTCGTTCAAATTCGTATAATCTTGTTGTTGTTGTTGTTGTTGTTGTTGTTGTTGCTGTTGTTGCGAATAATGTTCTGGATGTAATAAATCATTCAGTTCAATGATTTTTTGTAATAATGCACTCAACATCAATAATAAATCATTTGTTTGGTGTTCTGCAATATTTAAATGTTCCTCTTGTGATAATAATGATGTCGACAGTAATGATGATTTCGATCCAAATATCCCACCACCAGTTCTATTTGAAGATTCCACCACCACTTGCTGCTGCTGCTGCTGCTGCTGCTGTTGTTGTTGTTGTTGATCTTCTTCCTGTTGAATATCACCACCACCACTACCATTTTGTTGTGGTAATGATGTCGATGAAGAAGAGGCAAATGCTGTATCTGTGGAAACGTCAGTTGTCGTGATAGGAGGAGCTGGATGTGGTGGTTGTTGTTGTTCAAATGGATTAAATGAATTATTATTATTATTATTAATATTATTATTTTCTGCAGATGTCGATATTATCGATGAATTTTTTGACATGTTGATAAATCCATTCACTTGTGGTGGTAATGGTTGTTGTTGAAACGAATTATGCATCGATGATGAATAAGAATTACTCACTGCACTTGGTGTATTATGATATGGAGTATATGAATTATTCCCCAATGTATTTCTTTGAAATTGTGATGATGTTATTGGGATTTGAAAAGCTGATAAACTGTTATTATTACTGGTGTTGTTATTATTGTTGTTATTATTATTGTAATGTCCATTGAAACTATTGTATTGTGGTGATTGTTGTTGAATTGTATTACTAAATGGAGAACCGTATTCCGTTTGTTGTTGTTGTTGTTGTTGTTGTTGTTGCTGCTGTATTGGTGGTTGTTGTTGTACTTGCAGTTGTTGCTGTTGCTGTTGTAAATTCTTTGTTAATAAACTTGTCCTTACACCACCACCAGCACCACTGTTATTATTCATCGAAGCATTTGAATTTCTATGAATCATTGAATCGTTAAAACTGGAACAAGAAGAAGTTCCCAACTCGGAATTTCTTATATCAGATAACGAATTTCTCGTGTGGAACGAAGGTGGATTAGCACCGGGACTATAACTTGCGAAATTAGAATTTGAAGGTGATGAACCACCTTGTTGTGAATGGAAATTATTTATTATTTGACTTGAATGTGATTGTTGTGATTGACTATAATTATTATATTCATGTTGTGGTTGTTGAGGTTGTTGTTGTTGTGGTTGTTGTTGTTGGAAAGGTTGAAGTGGTAAATTTTGTGCTGAATGATTAGATTCCATTATCCACTCATTTATATTGTTATTGTAAGTGTTATTGTTATTGTAATTATTGAAATGATAAAATTATGAGAATTCATATATCTGTTATAATGAGGTTAATAAATTGACAAATTTCTATATCACTTGTACTCATAAACTTACAATTGAACACGATGCAGTTTATTTATAGTGGAACCTGTATAATATTCTGCTGATTTCACACCAATCGATCAATATATATATATTGTACGTAATTAAAATAATAATAATTCTTACCCAAACAAACAAAAATTGGAGACAAACGCAAATTTAATTTAATTATTTTAGTTTATTTATCGATTAATTGTTGTGTATTCAACAGGGTAACTATAACACAACACAACACAACACAACACAACGCTACACTTTCTATAACAACAACACAACCGACATGTCATTTGCATCAAAGTTAACACTTGGATTCTCATTGGCATTCACCATCGGCACCACCGCCGGTGTTTTTTATTTACAACAAGTGGAAAGAGATGTATGTATATAATTATCTATTTATCTATCTATATATCTACATCTATACATCTTTATATTCAGGGGTTAGAAGTGTGAGTATATGAATATGAATATGAATACGAATATCGATATGGATACAGATATATATATACATAGGTATATAAGTTTATACCTATATCTATTTCTATACGTATATCCTATATCTTTATACGGATAAACGGTGAAATAATATAGTAATAAGAATAATAAAAATATGAAAAATAGGTATTAACAAAGATACACTGCAATACAACAGGCATTAAAGCAAGGACCTATCAAGGATGCAAAGAGGATTGACATATATAATTCAAAGCAAAAGGCCAATTTAGCTGATTTCGAATTACAAAAAAAATTGAGATTAGAATTATCCAAAGATCAAACATTGACTGGTGATGTGGTGAAAGGTGATGTTGAACCTGTATCAAAGTGATGATGAGTAAGTTGTATGTATTTATGTGTGTATATAGTGCTATTGTATACTGTATATAATAATAATTGTTCGGCAAACACCTGTTCGGCCAATTTAATCCAATATTAATCCCTGGCCCTTAAGCCTGAGCCTGAGCCTGAGCCCAGCGCAGGCTCCAAAACGCCAAATAAACAAACGACAAAAGAGACAAAAGAAAAAACCACAATTAAAGAAATAAATTAAATTAATTTGACTCGACACAAAAGACAAAAGACAAACACAAGTTAATATGTTTAAATCATTGACTAACACATATACAAGAAACTTTATCAGAATGTCATCAACATTAACACCAGTATGTATCTACACACACCCACACACACATATATATACACAGAGACAAAGGATTAACAATTGATTGATTGATGTACAGATCATTGCAAAGAATGCACCACCGGCAGCAGCATCATATTCACATGCCATCAGGGCCAATGGATTTGTGTTTGTCAGTGGACAAATCCCATACACCGTTGAGAATAAACCAATTGAAGGTTCATTCACCGATAAGAGTGAACAAGTGATCACCAATGTCGTGAATGTGTTGAAAGAAAGTGGTTCATCATTGGACAAGATTGTCAAAGTTACCGTTTTTTTAACCGATATGAACAATTTCAAAGATTTCAATTCGGTCTATAGTAAATTCTTCAATGTTCATAAACCGGCAAGATCGTGTGTTGCTGTTAAAGAGTTACCATTGGGTGTTGAAGTGGAAATGGAAGTTATTGCCGTTGAGTAAATGTGTATGTATGTATCTATGTACTATGTATGTATATATAATTATCGGACTTTAGCAATCTAGTGATGTATCTATATGATATAGATTAGTAGATGATACGTGTGTCACGTGCCATTGAACAGGGCAGTGTGTGTGTGCGTGTCAGTCCATCACAACACCAGCCCTAGACAGGATACAGAATACAAAAAACAAAGGTCACACTTATCCTGTTTCCCCCGCGCGCACTCTTACTCTCTTACTCTCTGTGTATCGAATGAACAACAGACAGCCCCAGTGCTGTGCTGTGCGCCATTCTGCCATTCTGCCAATTCTGCCCGGCCCGTGCCAGCAAGCAAGCGCTGCTCTCTCTGTTTCTCTCTCTCTTTTTCTCTTTCTCAAACTCACTCAAACTCATTTCGGTGCAAACAACAAAAATTTTTTTTTTTTTTCATCAACTTATATTATATCATTATTACAGTTGTATATACATCACTAACTAATTAAACCATCATATCATCTCACAATGGCTCAAAGAGTTACTTACAGAAGAAGAAATCCATGTATGTAGACCCTATACCCTATACCCTATCCCTTATCCCACACAGCATATCACTATATCACTATATCACTATATCATATCCCATATCCCATATCCCATATCTCATATACACAAACAAAAACACAAACACAAAGACATGAATCCATATTGTTACATATCCATATCCATATCCATATCCATATCCATATCCATATCCATACCCATACCCATATCCATACACATACAACGACATACCCATCAGTCAAGAAGTAAACATATTGAACAAGTCAATATCACGATATTAATTCATCAACATACACAGATGGAAATACTATACTGTAGTTGCATCGTGATTATATGTATACTGGGATATATTTATGATATATGATATATGATATATATGCTAGAGATAGAGATATAGACAGAGATAAAGAGAAAATACTAACGAACAAACAACAACAGACAACACCAAATCCAACCAGATCAAGGTTGTCAAGACTCCAGGTGGTTCATTAAGAGCACAACATGTCAAGAAACAAGGTACCAGACCAAAATGTGGTGATTGTGGTATTGCTCTTCCAGGTATTGCCTCATTAAGACCAAGAGAATATGCATCAATTTCAAAGACACAAAAAACCGTATCAAGATCTTATGGTGGTTCAAGATGTGCCAACTGTGTCAAGGAAAGAGTTGTTAGAGCATTTTTAATCGAGGAGCAAAAAATTGTTAAAAAAGTCTTGAGAGATCAAGCTGAAAAGGACAAGAGATCAAAGAAATAATAGTCTCATCTTTTGCTACACGCTCTCGATATATATATATATATATATGTATATGTATGAAGATGATATAATATAATATAATATAAATATAAATATAAATACAATATAAATATAACAACAATAACAATATCAACTCAATAAAGTTTCCGTTCCATATTTAAATTTGTAATAGTTTTGTAAAGATTGTATCAGTGTATCATCATGACATTTCCTCAAATTCAGTACATCGATATTCAATGGACTTGATTCATCTCCATTATCTAACAACAATATTATACCAATACACGCTGAACTCAACGACCACAGTGGTGTCCATTGTCCACTTATCACATCGAGACATATCTCACCCGTGTGGAAATTGATATTTTCATGTATCGGTGGTGTTGACATCATCATCATCTTAACTCCTTCCCTTACTCCTACTCCTACACCACCACCTACATCAACACCTCGCACGTCTTTTGAAAACTTGATGATTGGAGGCTGTGAAGGATACGTGAATGGCACAGTGATATCCAACACAAAACACATATCATCTTTCTTAATAACACCACACCATTTATTCAACGTGGTATCATCTAATGGATATAAATTGATCAATCCATTCTCTAATAATTGTTCCTTGTCAATTTGATATTTCTTGTACTCTTGAATTAATCTCTTGTTATTCATCTTATTATATCTGCATCTATCGATCTCTACATCTAATCTATATTGAGATAACTTTTTTTTGTATATGAATTTTTTCTCATTAATAAATAAATCTCTATACATTAGTATATAGTATATAGTATATAGTATATAGTTGTAAAGACAAGATAGTATAACCAGTACACTCACTCTTTAAACCCAAAAAATGCCTTTAAATCCAAAATCTTACCTTCTCTTTCCAGTTTCTTCTCCAATTTCAACTTCTTATCAATTTCCAATTGTTCCAATTCAATTTTACTTAAAACGATCAAATCATCTCTATAATATTCATCACCTGGTTTATTTATCAATTTGAATGGTGTCAATTTCTCCAAATAATTCAAGGGTAAATTGAACATTGATAAATTATGTTGTTGTGTATTCAATGCAGTATTACAAAAAATTGAATTGTATGGTAATTTCAAATTCTCCTTGTTCAAATATGTATTATAATATCTTGATTGATCTTGCCTCTTTGATAATTGTACTTGTTTCAGTTTTTTAAAATTATCTAAATTCTCCAATACTGTCATCTTGGATTTCTTCTTTGTCGATTGCATATGATTCTTCTTAACAGGTGATAATAATGGCATATGACTAGCCATCAACATATCGTTGAATAATATATTGTTATTGATATTACTTGTCGAAGGTACCCTTGGCAATGAATTTAAATTATATTTATACCTTGGTTTTTTAACTTCATCCTCAACATTTTGCCTGTTTTTTTTTTTACTAATCTCATCAACATCATTATTATCAACTTTTTTGGTGTTATTGATCGATAATGATGATGTTGATATGAAATGCTGCTGTTGCTGCTCTTGATCTTGCTCTGGTGTGGTTGTAGTGGTGGTGGTTAATGAAATGGTGGATGTATCGGGAATAGTTGATGAATACCTGTTGAGTAACTTGTATATGATCTGTGTGTGTGTGTGTGCTTGTGCGTGTGCGTGTGATGTTCTTCTTAACATGTTGCTGTGCTGTGCTCTGCTCTGGGTGGGTGTTGTACAAGTGTGTATATATCTGATAGCTTCTTGTGCTTATCTTTATATAATTAAAAATCGTGTCACAATTTTATTTTCCTTTTTCTTTTTTGCCTCTGTTGATTTGTGAACACCCGAGACTTCTCTCTATGCCTCCACCTCTACCTCTATGCCTCTATCCCACCACCACCACTGGATACCACCACCACCACCACCACCACCACTACATACACCTACAACTACACCTCATATAAACACATAGATATCCATCTACCCATCGAAGCATACACAGAGAAACAGTGTATGGTATTGTATCATCTATCATTGCATCGTTCTTATCGGATATACATATACGCCTATACCTATACCTATATCTATATCTATACCTATCTATACCTATATCTAGATATATCAATCTATACACAAATGCCTACATACATACATACTTACACACCTATATATATACAAAGGTATACGCCATATAGACATACATAGCCCATGATGGGCATAGATAGCAACCCCGGGGCATCGAGTTAGGGGGTATTAATTCATCAAGTCAACACCACCACAGGTATATATATCACTAACCTCACACACATCAAGAGCAAGCAAGATCTTTACAATCATCCGGTATATATATATATATATATACAAGCACAACTCATACACAAGATCACTAGTGTATATAGACACTAGACACTATATATATATGTTATATAATGAAGTTACACCGACACAACTTGCCTCACTGAGATCAACACTACACGTAAACTGCTCTTCCCCCATCCCCATGATGAACCACCAAATGCAGTGGTATCACCGTAGTCACCAACACTCCTAAACCGATCAACATTATATCCACAAGACCCAGTGATTATCTCTTCACCACCGGCAACTTCTCTTCCCCCTCCAACACTTCACCGGCTATCATCACCAACTAAATCTCGGCATGTAATTTGAATTGAATCGATTACACACTTATACACATACACTTATACATACACATACACACCATATACACATATATATATAACTATCAACTATCAAGCTCCCTCCCTCTCTCTCTCTCTCTCTCTCTCGCATCTCTCCCTCTTGACAACTCGAACAAACCGAAAACGATTTTTTTTTTTCCTTTAGCCATCAATTATAAATATATAAACAAACAAACAACACCCATGTCCATGTCTAAGCGGTAACAATATACAGACTCGACTAGTTACACATCATCATCATCAACATCATGACATCAACGACGCCATCACCACAATCGTTATCCCATCTCGCGTCCCAAGTCACCTCTTTGAGTCAACATTATCAAAGTGCAAACTCCGTGTTGGCAACGGTGACCGATTCCGTCACGAGCAAATCTTTATACCATCAATTATTACAAATATCACTGTCATTAGCATTACAACGTGATAAATTAATCCTTGCCACACTGACCGATACTTCAATCATATCATCACTGTCTATGGAATTACCAATTTTGGAATCCTCAATGACAACTATCTTGAATGATAATAGTCCATATAGTGGATTAGTGCCGAATTTAGGTTTTAACATTACAATGTGTGTTATATTTGCCATATTGACCATATTCCACACATTTGGATTCATGTATAGACAATGGTGGTTCAGTATAGCATTCTTATGTGCTTGCATATTGGAATTATTAGGATACATTGGTAGAGTTTGGTCTCATTCGGATTTAGAAAACATCAATCCATTTCTTTCACAATTCATCTGTTTGACCATTGCCCCCGTGTTCACCATGGGTGGGATGTATTATCAAATGCTGAAACTTGCAGTTGTCTACGGTGAACATTATTCCCGATGGACACCAATCATTTATTCTTATTTATTTATCGCTTGTGATATCATTTCATTAGTGATACAGGCAATTGGTGGTGGTATGGCCGGTGTTGCCGTTTCTAGTTATGATTCAACCACACAGGGGACTCATGTATTCGTTGGTGGCTTGGCATTACAAGTTGCATCAATGTCAATTTTCCTCATATTATGGTTTGATTTCATGTATGCAATTTATAAAAAAGCTGCAAGGGATGCCAATGAGAAAAATTGTTCCATCGATGAATTATACAATCCACAATATCAAAATTTACGTACAAGTTGGTTGTTCAAATATTTCAATCTACTGATTACAATTGCCGTGTTGTTCGTTTATATAAGATGTATTTATCGTGTTTGTGAATTAGCAGAAGGTTGGACGGGGAATTTAATCATGCATGAACGATATTTTATCGCATTAGATGCAGTTATGATCTCACTGGCAAATATAGTTATGGTGCCATTTTTCCCCGGTTTTGTATTGGATGGTCAAAAAACTTCAATACCAATAAGAAAAACTCATAAACTGATAAAACTGCATCATCAACATAATCAACAACAACAACAAGAACAAGATTTAAATAAAGAAGAGTATGAAAATAGTTTATAAGATTATCTAACACATATTATAAATCTCCTTTGCGTCATCAATTATACTAACCCATTGTAATAATAAAGCTTGTAATTCATTTTTAAATTCATCATCACCACTAATCAATATCCCCTTTGCATAAAATGATTTCAACATTTGACAAATCACTTTTATCAAATTTCTCAGTTGTAATGGTGATGCAATATATTTATGCTGCTGCTGCTGCTGTTGTTGTTGTGATAATGATAATGATGCATTATTTTCAACATCACTTAACATTGTTCCACGACTTAAGAAAACTGTGGAATTCGTCAAGAATTCATGTATCAACATCATTTTTTCAATTTGTGATAATTCCAATTTCCCCATCCTTGAAAAAATATCACGATTACCCAATATTAAATCATGTATATATTCACACAACAGATATGATAACTCTAAATGAGTTAAAAACCATATGATAACACGACGATAACCTTCACACATCATCATTTCATCGATTAATTTATAACTAATCACAGGGTTTAATAAACTCATCTTTGTAAAATTTTGACAAATCGATTTATACAATAAATCTGGTGATATTTCTAAAGAATCATCACCTTTAGATAATTCAGTTTCTCTAACAATCAGTCTTGCAATTGTATATATCAATTTATCCCCCTGAGGAACGGAACAAACTTCAGTTGATAACATAGATATCATCATTTCCACATCATTCCATGTATTATAAAAATTTCCACCATCCATTAATTTTTGAATAAATTTGCTCGATAATTGTCGATTCTCACCCCTTGGTATATCTCTCCAATCATTACCTGATTCATCTATAATATCTTCATTGTTTCTTTCCAGATCTAATTTTTGCCATCTATTGAATATTGGATTAGCATTCATTAAAAATTCATCTTCATTTATCAATTCCTTTGTCTTTGAATTGTATAATTTACCATCATTTTGATAAAAAGCCGTTTCACTACCATCTTCATGTGAGAATTTATAATGTATAACTCCACCTTCATCTTCTATATCATCTTCATCATTATCTTGTTCAATTTCTTGTGGTCCACCTTCATCATCATCTTCATCAAATCCACATTTACAATCTGGATGTAATTCATAACTTCTTTCATCAACACTAACAAATTTCCCCTGTTCATCTTGATAAACATCAATTGTTTCTTGTTCTTGTTCATCTAATTCATAATCAAATACATAATTTATATCTTCATCATACTTATCATCAGGTTCTAAATTTATTATTAAACTCGTCACATGTAATAAATCACAACCTAATGATAACATTGACGACACGTATAATCTCATATCACATGTCAATGCCCCACAACTTGTCTTTCTACCCCATGGTGAACAAAAATTTTTCAAAGATTCATGTTTCAAATCATGAATCTCAACATCCATATCATCATTTAATATTATAGCCAACACTGTTCGTATCGTAGCAGATCCTTTTATAACATGCCTTATGATTTCAGGGTATTCATCATTGGGACATTCAATATTATTATTTTCACAATATCTATCAAATTCTAATCCTAATATTATTATATGAGTTTGCGTTTTCCAATATTTTAAAAAAAATGATAGAAATGGATTCAATGACACGTTACTTTTGTAAAGATAATTCTTGTATATATTACCAATTGTATAAAAGCAAACGCTAACCATTGAATATAATAATTTCAAATCATGACACTTTGATGATAATTGTGATTGATACAATATCCTCTTTGGTGTCCATGTTGATAAATTTCGCAATAAAATTTCATGACTGATATCATCTATACTGGGTAATTCATAACTATCATAACAATTCAACAAGATGGTAATTCTCTCGATTATCTTGGATAAATTTATACAAACATCAAACCAATCAGTATCTTGATTTAATACAATCACCAAATTTGATATAAAATCAATCGATAATATAAACTCATTGGATTCACCAACAGAATATGGTTGTGTATATGGATCACACAAGGTGGCAATAATGGCAAATAATAATTCTAATTCATTACGATTACCAAATGGTTGATCATAATGTGAATGATGAACGTATAATTCAATTTTACTCAATTTATATAAATTCTCATGTTTTTCAAATGGATCACACATTGGAATCTTATTTGTCCTTGTATAATTCGATAAATACTCTTCAATATCATTAGGAATTTGATTCGAGGGTAATTCTATATCCATCACAAACTCATCTTGTGATAATAAACTTTTTGTAATGATACGATTCAGTTTGGCAGGATCGTTGTTCTTGCCCAAGGGAACAGACTCTAAGTCTGCCTTTGTCGGTATAGGATGTTGTTGCAGTATCTTGTTTAGTTGTCTATCTATAATCACAATACGTGTTATATCTATGTGTATATATCTAAAGTGTATATATATTGATCTTATATCTCCTTGGTCCTTCTTCTTCTTCTTCACTTGATTTCTCTCTTTTCGCCCTGAGACAGGAAAATTCTTCTTTTAGTACATTTGAGTTGGCAGCGCACGCCTCTTTCTTCTATATATCAAGATATGGATGACTCTTATCACCACTTCACAGATTCTTCTATGGCACTACAACTCTCAACTGTTGTGAAAGTCATTTACCAGTTTACAAGAAAAGTTCATTTTGAAAATTCAAATCGTTTGTCATTATAAATAAAGAAAATATCAAATTACGATAACGAAACTAGATGATTGCAATATTAAATGATTATAAACTGCAACTTGATATTAATACCATTCAGGGAATCCAAATGTTTCATATACCAAATCCCTTCGCCAGTTCACTTGTTGAGATTATTGAGTGACCAAAGTCAATGATCTTGAAATCGCCATCTTTTGTCATTATGACATTAATCCCATTTGACATCATTATGCAACACATCCACACTGTGCATTTTCTGATACAGGGGCAATATCGTAGTTTTTGAAAAACTCCATTGTTACTTTGAAATTCTCTTGTTGCATAATTTATTACATCGCCCTCTTCTAATTCGAACTCAAGCTTCACGGAAAGATAACCTTTTAAAATCTGTCAATATGAACCTAGAAAGACCCAACCTTATACATTTAGTTGTATAACTCCGGATTGTGGTTTCCACCCTCTTCCAAAAAGAGCAGTTGTTATAGTCTTGAGTTGTTATTCATATACATCTCTCTAATTCTTCTTTTGATAGCTCATCTCTTGTTTCTAAAATATGACCAATATCAACCTTTTCCTTTCCAACTTTGTCTTTCTTCTTCACCTCATCTGGTGATGAATCATCATTTTTATCCGAATTGAAAATAAATTTCACCGTTTCCCTCTGTTTTCAAATATTCTATACATGAATGAAGCCGAAACGTAAAATATTTCAGCTCTGCAATAGTTGTGTAAAAGACAGGAAGAAACGCCCCAGGTTTAGTAAATTCCACAAAATATCCAACTTACAAATCTGGTTTAAAACTCACGCCGTAAAAGGCTGAACGGAATTTATTCTTTGTGAATTTAGATTCTAAATTGATGTGATCAGCACTATATTGAAGCTCGATGTATTCCCTATGAATGATTATGTTTTTCAAATTGTCCGGAAACTGTTGTCTTGTGAATTTCAAGAGAATATTTGACCAGTGGTCTAATGATGTCGTAGAGAGATTTTCGTAACACGTCATTGGTTGCAATATCATTTCCAACTTTCGATGCATTAGTTTGAGCCACCCCCCGATGGGAATTCGATCTTCACCAACCGTTCCCACTCCATAAACTTCAGCCATCTTAGAATAAAGAAGGTCAGTGTTTTCTAGAATATCTTTAAACGAATTAGATTCCAAATACTTGTTCACATATCTATCGACAAACTGTGACCGATCGAGATTGTTCTTCTTGGTGATAAGAATTTGGAATTTCAGCGAGTCATTGAAGTATGTTTTGCCAACCTCATATACTGAACCATCGATTTCAAATGTGGTTTCATCTGATCCAGTATTAGCCATGGATAAACTGGTAGTGGTCGCATTAGTAGTGTGTTTTTTTGGAATCCAGATTAGCCCCTGCATTAATGTTTGATAATTTTCCCATCATCTTTGATAAAGGCTATCTAAGAAATAGTTTTAAGCGATCACTATCACCAAGAGAGCTGAAGGTGTAATAAAGTTTAACCAATGCATGGCCATCTTCAAGTTTCACTTGCTCTCTCAGAGTTTGGCTCTGAAGATGATATAATTTCATGATACCAGATGCATGTCTTATAGGAATGATTGTCATCTTCGATATACGATTCCAACTCACTTGCAGTTTCCTCTGTATTGATTTTGAAATCAGTATTTTCCGTATTATACTTTCAACCACTACTCTATAACTAGTTGAGCAGCCTTTTCATAAGTGAAATCATTGATTTTGGATTTGACATCTTTTTCAAGTTTACCAGCAAATTCTGCACTTGTAAGGGAAACAATGTATTCGCAAAGCTCATCAAACACTGATGCCACATTTTCTGCAAAATCTCCTCTTAGTACGAGTTGCAACCATTATAAAGTGATTGCAACGACAGTAGATCGATGCTAAATGTTTTATTAATCTACTTCAGATCAGTGTTTCACCGCCCTTAGATTACCCAGATAGGCAGTGTAATGAGTTAAAAAGAGGCGTACATCTTCATCTTCATCTTTCCAGGTTTACTTTTATAGATAGGCAGCATGGGGGAATTAGATCTTGATAGTGGCCATTCTACATGTGCCCCTTACGTCAACACGTTTTTTTCAAAAAGCACGGGTTCAACACAGTACCAATAATACATAGATCATTATTACAAACCTTTGAGCATCTCATCTTCAAAAGTGTATGGCTCGAACAAAACATAGCTGCTAGAGGCTTGGGACATAGACAGAAGTAGCCATGTACACAGATACAGAAGGTGCAGACAGACAGACACCACGTGGAGTAGAGAGTAAGGGAAGGACCTAAATGATCGTTTTGTGTCTGCAAATGAAATTTGCCGCTCTTTTTTTTTTCTTAGTACAAATGATTTACTATTTTTCATTGTTTATTATTGTGTTGTTGTTTGAACACTTAATATTAAATATTTATCAAAATAACGATTATTTATAGATATATCTAGATATATATATATATATATATATATATTTAATCGTGTGTACTCTGCCACTCTCTTCTGCTGAATTGGATCTCATATGAGGATGAAAGCAGCAAAGAAGGCGATCTTGTTGATTGTGATCACGTTATTACAACTACTGTTCTTTCATTATTTATATCATTTCGTTTTCAACACTTATCCTTATAATATCACTTTAATCCATTCGAGTCAGGATGAAACCAATAAGAAAAGCGTACATAATTTGATCATGAGTCAGTTGATCAATGATAAAACCATTACACGGGATAATGATAAATGTCACGCGTATTTTGATAAATTACAAATTCTAAATCCAAATTATACATCGATTGAATTAGCTATTGCCCAATGGCATTATGAAACCGATTTAGATACTTTTTCAAATCATGTTTATTTTGAAAAACAATACAACAAGTTGAAACAAGAATGGAAAAATGATAACAAAGATATTAAAGAGATTAATTCTAAAGACGTTTTAAATCAAGTCAATCAACAAATTTTGATCAATAATATTGTTAAATATCATTTAATCGATTCCATTGGAAGTTTAAGGATGTACGACCATTGTGATAATTCATTTGATCATGATCAATGCTTAGAATTAGACCTGAAATTGTTTCCTTGGTTTTCATTTGAATCTCCTATTTTTAAAAGATGGGATGGTACCGTTTTGAAAAAATTTCCTCATATACAAATCTTTGCCAATGGTCCCAAGATTGCTGTTAGTGAGCAATCAAAAGATTCAAAATCATGTTTTTGGTCTAAATTTCAACATAATTATAATGGAGATGGGATTGTGATACCAGTGGGGAGCTTTGAAGATATGAATAATGCATTGAAAATGATCAAAGTGCTAAGATTTGAAAGAAATACTTTACCTATTCAAATTGTTTACAACAAGGATTTTTATGATTTAACACAAGATCTGATTGATTCATATAGTGCTGTGGCACGTGATGTCGTGATTTTAGACAATGGTGAAGAATTAAAAACACTGAAACAAGAAATTTGGTTTGTTGATGTTAGTAATGCCATCACAGAAGATTATAAAAAATTACATCGTGAAACGTTAAGAAATTTGGCTATAATTTTCAACTCTTTTAAAAATGCCATAGTGATATCTGCAGATTCTATTCCAACGACAAATGTACAAATTTTGCTTGAAAAAACTGAATTTTTGGAAAATGGATTATTTTTATTTAAATCTCGACAATCAAATCAAAAATTGGCTCAAAATTATTTCAAATTGATAAATTCCATATACCCATCGAATTTGGAAATTTCTAATTTCCCCCATAGTGGTTCATTAATAACACCACAAAATAAATATATGGATTTGAAAAATCCACAATTTATATCAGATCCAAGATTATTAATAATAAATAAATCAAGATCAAGATTATTTGGCCTTTTAAATTCAATACATTTACAACAAACCACTGAAATCCATACAAATGAATTAATATGGTTAGGACAATCGTTGAACGATAATCCATATCACCTTAATGATTTACAACCTGGAGCCATTGGTGAAATGTCAATGGATTCAATGGACCATAAATCCATAGCTTCGAAGCAATTGGCACATTTCTATGGAACCGAATTGATATGGATCAGTGATGGATTTTATCAATGTGGGGAACCAGTTTTAAGAAATGAATTTGAAATTCTTTCAAGAGATGTATCCAAACCTTCATCATTCCAAGATGTACAAGACGACGATCAATTGAAAAGGAAATATCAAGAATTGATACCTTTACAAAGCGTCATCATTCCTCCAGAGACTCCATTGTCACTGTCAAATGCCTGGGAACGTACAAGATATTGCAACGATAAGATTTTCAAAGTTTATAACGATATCACGATACGTGATGAAGATGGTGAAGAATTAGAAACAGTGAAGGGGAAATATATGAAGTTCCCCTCGGATGTCTTACACCTGTATACCGCTCTACAAAAAGTGTGGTCACTACCGTATAAGATACTGAAATTGGGATCCTCGAGTGAGTGATGTATAGATAGAATTTATGATGAATATATTATTACGCAGCCCCTGCATTTTTCCCTCCCCCCGTTCCGCGGCACACGCGCGGGCGGGGGCGGTGCTTACGTCAGCGCCCACCTACCGGCCGGTGGAGATCTCCGAAACGACAAGAGATGGAGAAAAGAAAAAACAGAGAAAAAACCGGAAACCATTGAAAAATGAGTAATGGGTAGCATCTTGTTTCGAGTAGATAGATAGATAAATAGATAGATAGAATCAATATATATATATATATATATATATATATTTATACAAATAATGTTGAGAGCCATATCATCGACAAATGTCGTTATCGAAGGTTCTATCACACCTGCCACCATCATCTTCTCGACAAAATCAGGGAAAATCATCGATGTTGTAAACAAAGTTCTTGATCCTGAAGATGAGTTAATCAGGATATATAACATTTCCAACTATAGAAATTTGTCACCGTTATTGATCCTTCCTGGATTAGTTGACTCCCATGTTCATTTGAATGAACCCGGTAGGACAGAATGGGAAGGTTTTGCCAGTGGGACACAACTGCTGATTTCTGGAGGTGTTACCACGATTATAGATATGCCATTAAATGCCATCCCACCAACAACCACTTTGCAAAATTTCGAAATCAAATTGAAACTGGCTGAAGGTCAAGTGTGGTGTGATGTTGGCTTTTGGGGTGGTTTGGTTCCTGATAATTTGAAACATTTAGTTCCATTGATAAAAGCTGGGGTACGTGGGTTTAAAGGGTTTTTAATAGATTCAGGGGTCGATGAATTCCCACTGATAACACCTCATTATATCGATAATGCAATGCAAACAGTGAAAGGTTACAAGACAGTATTGATGTTTCACGCAGAGATGCAACCAAGAACTTCATTAGGCCCACAAATCATCAACACCACCACCACTAAGCTGCTGCTGCTGCAATTCAATATAAATGATGATGAAACATATCCAACAACAATACAAGAGCAAACACCTCCTTTAGAAGATGATATCGAAGATATAAGTCTTGGAATGTCACAATCTTTTATCAGTCGTGCTCCACTGCCAGTTTCTGAAATGTTGAAACATACATTACAACACAAACAAGATCATCTGCATTGTAAATTACCACATAATCACGCGGGTTCCATTGATCACTCTATATTGTCAGATGAACAACTGATTGCCCTTGCGCAATCACCAATGTTAAGTGCTGCAGAACCTAAGATTGGACATGCTGCCAATTTGGCAAATCATCATCATGATGATTATGATTTATTAAAATCTCCATTATTAGAAGCTGCCGAGGATAATTCAGTATTGGAAAAAATCGATCCAACACTGTATGCATCATTCCTTGCATCAAGACCCGATGTCTTTGAAACCACAGCAATTGGTGAAATCATTGCCTGTGCTACAAAGGAACCAAGTGTACCATTACATATTGTTCATTTGGCAACACACGAACTGATACCATTGATAAGAGCAGCATTGGAGAAAAATTTACAAATAAGTGTAGAGACATGTTTCCATTATTTATCATTAACAGCAGAACTGATAATGAATGGTTCAACACAATATAAATGTTGTCCACCAATACGTACCGAAGAAAATCAAAAATTATTATGGCAACTGTTAAAGGAAAAAATCATTAAAACCGTTGTCAGTGATCATTCACCATGTATCCCGGAATTGAAAAGTTTCAACACTGGAGATTTCTTTGAAGCATGGGGTGGTATATCATCAATTGGTTTAGGATTATCAATTCTTTTCACAGAATCTCATAAATATGATATAAACATCATTGATATCGTACAATGGTGTTGTGAAAACACTGCAAAGCAAGTTGGATTATCACATCAAAAGGGTTTTATCAAATCAGGTTATGACGCTGATTTTGCAATCGTTGACCCTTCAATGATTTTCACTGTGCAAAATGATCAAACTTTTTTCAAAAATAAATTCACCCTGTACGATGGTAAACAAATGACTGGAAGAGTCGTTGAGACAATAGTTAGAGGGAACTCTGTCTTTGCTTTAGGGAAAGGTGTGAGTGAATTACCAATGGGTAATTTGATCTTGGATCAGAGAACTATATAGATTAGTATTATATAACCATTTTTATGCCAAAAGAAAAATTTTCACGTGACAATACCCCTAACACTAAAACTTGACCTAAAGATATGGCAAATTCTCCATAAATCACAATCTACATCAAACTTCTGTCAAACAATCAAAAAAACATTTGTAGTATTCAGTGCTATTATTTACAACAATATGAACAACATTGCACCGTATTGCATGAGAAGAAGATAAAGTACAGTCCCTGAATTGCCTCTTTCGATCTCTCTTCTGTTTTTTATCCCCCTGACAACACAATTTGCAATATCAAAAATGTTACGAAGCAGCATCAAAGAGTATCACACTTTTATATCAATAACACGGGTTTCTCTTGATTGAGATTTCCAAAAATAAATCAATCTCAGCAAGGCAATAATAGCGTTCAAAAATAAAAAGAAACAGCACATGAGTGCATCATCCTGCTATTTAAAGAAAATGCGTCATTGTCTGGGTAAGTGCGATGGTTCCATATTAAGAAACAGGGGGAAAGGGGTTGTGCAGCAAAACAGATGGAGAGATCTAACCATGTTTGAGATATTTGTCAAATGGAACAAGGCATTGTAGAATGGGGAAATGATATGAACAACTATACAAACTATACAGGTATAAATATATCAATCGAAATCAAATAAACTCAACTTGCTCCTTTCAAAAAAATCTCATATATTATAATTCAATTTCAAAACTTGTCTTGCACCTTCATCAACATGAGACAAGACTTGTGAATTAAACTCTTCAACACCGATTAATTGACTATAACCAGATAACAAATTATTAAAAATTAAAAATAATTCATCACCGGGGTATTCATAATATCCAATACATTCGATAAATTTACCCAATGATCTTCTCAAATTTGAACTCTTCAATTCCAACGGTTTACATAACAATGCGTTACATAACCCTTTGAATGCCGTTTCCTTTTCTTCATTCTCCTCTAAAAATTTCATATGTGTTGACCAAATCAATAAAAATTCTTCTAAATGTTCATTTAATGCCATTGGACTTGATATAGCCAATCTACCAATGGTAATCAGGGCATTCTCTAAAACTGTACTTTGAACATCGGTAGAGTTTAATAATGGTAATAGAACCAGTATTAAATTATTTAAATATGGTGATAAATCTTCATGTGATAATCTTAATGATAATTCACCTAATGCCCACACTGCATTGTTAACCACAGCTGAACTGTTGAAATTACGATTATTAATCTCATTACCAATGGTGATGATGATCAAATGTAAATATGGTTTAACAACTTCATTCAGTGTGAAAATGGATAAATCTCCTAATAATGCAAATGATGATTGTCTAACATCATCAACTGGATCTTCAAAACATGATAATAATAATTGCATCAATGAAAATTTCAAACTAGAATCATGTTGTAAAATCAATTCCAGCATATGATTTTTCAAACCTTGTACTAAACCATCGATTAAATCTAATGAAGTAACCATGAAATCCTTTTCAGGACTTTCAATATTTGATTGAATTTGAAACAATTTGTCTTGTTCGATACAATTTGATAAAATCTTCACGGCACGAGCATAAACATCCACAGCATATGGGGCAAACGTTTCACCCAATGACAGTGCAACAGATGACATACATTCTAATAATGGCCATAAATCCTTATCATCATCTTTTAATTGTTGCCATTTGCTAATCAATGGTGGTAATAACAAATTAATATATTCTTGTCTTGATGACATCAGTTCACCAATTTTTTCAACAAATGTTTGTATAGAATCATATAATATGATTAAATTTTTACGTTTATACTTGATAAAGCAACTATTGAAAAATTTCAAAATTGGTTCAATTAAATTGGAAATCAATTCAAATTCACAATTTTCAATAAAATTAGCAATTGATGAACAAGCCAGTTCTTGAACAATTTTCTTATTGTCTAATGCACATGACATGATATTTTCAAAAGTAATTTCAAAATAATTTTTACAAGCACCACCTTGATACAGTTCTGTACAAATCCAACTTGAATAACCTCCCAAAGTCCAACATGTAATTTGTCTCACTCTTGGTTCTTTATCTTGTAAACGATCACAAAGAAAAGGTACCAATTCTGGTAAACTATCCCTCGATAATTCTAAACATCCATCCAGAATGGCACCAAATGCCAAGATTGCCAGTTCACGAATGGGCCAAAATTCACTTGTGATTCTTGGTTTCAACAAGGGTAATACAATACCAATAATTTCCTCGGGGATTATTGATGCAAAAACGTCCAAAGTTGCCAGTGAACATTTACGTATATTCCATTCTGACAAATCATCATCATCATTATCATCATCTTCATCACTATCATCTGAAGAATCGTCATGTGCATTATTGTTATTATTATTATTATTATCATTGGTCTTAATTGACAGAGTGTGTGTACTGGATTTAACAATTGTTGGTTTGATATTATTATCTGTATCTTCTTCATTGACATCATCTTTCAGATCCATTTCTTCAATCATAAATATTTCCACTTCTGAATAAACCATCTTGTTTAACAATGTTTCCAAAATCAATGGTAATTTCAACGTGATGTTAACTTTATCAATTTCAGAACTTGATAAACTAAGTAAAAATTCACACAGTTCCAATGCAACTTCCTCCTCGTTAGCATCATTTATACAATGAATTGAATAATTAATAATCCCATCCAAATGAGGTAAAATCTTATCAGGTCTCGTTTCCAAAATCAATGCAAAACTTGAACATATATTCTTACGTACATCGGCATTGGAATCATTACACATTTGAAATAATTTTTCCATGAAGAAATCCAAATTAACCAATAAATTTTGTGACATCAATTTGAAAAATTGATTGATACATAGTATCGATTGTGCTTTAATTTTCCCATTTTGCGAGTCTAATAATTGAATCAATTTTGGTATCAATACACCTAATGGATTGGAATCCACTTGTTCCAACAAGTACAGTGAATCTTCACAGATTTTACATAAACAACTCATCGCACCTTCTTGTCCTTGAAATGATAATTCTAACAATTGTGGTATCAAATCTGTCCAATTATCAAACCCAATAAGACTGAAAATAGAAGTTATAACGTTTCCCGTGATGTTTCTAACGAGTAAATTATCATCAACTAAACCTTTCAAAATCCCTTCCAATAACATTGGATCAACAAGATTCTTCTTATTTATATTATTTTTCAAAAATAATCCACCACTTGCCCTAATCTCAGGCTTCGTATTTGATCCAACTAAGATATATAACAAATAATTGTTCAAATCCGGTTGCTGCTTCGCCAGTTCTAAAGCCTGTTGTGCCAGCGATCTCTCATCATAATTAGATGACAATGTTCCTTGTAAGATATGAATAAGTTGTGACACCAGATCTTCGTTCGGTGTCCAAGTCATTTTTTCGGCAATGTATTTCTTATATGAGTAACTATTATATCAAAACCATCCAGGATACATATACTTATATCCCCTTGCTCTACTGCTCTATTCGCTTCTGCTTCTTCTCTTCTCTCTTCTTCTTCTTCTTCTTTAAAAAAAAAAAAAAAAATTTTTTTTTTGTTGTTACAAATTTTTTTGACTTTCTTTGTTTTCTGGTTTTAAAACACATTTTGTGTCTATTATGTATGATGGAGTATATATGTATATCTATATATATATATATATATGTATGTGAATTAAAAATGACTTTGCTGTATAGAACTACTCAACATCTCAATCTCCTTTATCAAGTCATCAAACAACTCATGGACAAAGGGATGATACTTCCTTTTCGGGTCCACCACCACTTTCATAAAACTATCATTATTCAAATAACTTTCACTGGTTAATGGAGTTGTAGTGGTGTGGTTTCTAATCAATGAATTGTTACTACTAGTCAGACTCTCGTCGTCGTCATCATCATCTCGTAATGTATTGTCTTCGTCTTCCTCTGTGGCGACTTTCTCTTCTTCTACCAATGTTTGTTCCTTGATGTAATCATCTAATAATTGTATAGAATTACTCAAATTTACCCTCTCCTCATCATCGTCAACTTCTTCCTCTTCTTCATTTTGAAACCTGATTCTATTGGAGATATTAGAGTTTGGTGACGTGTCTGTATCTGAACTGAAACTACCTATAGAATCTTCTTTGAAAATTTGTTGTGGTGGTGGTGGGGCTATGGGTATATCATAATCATCAAGACTCTTCACCAAGAAATTTTGATTTGATAAATAACTCGAAGAAGATTTTGTCTTATTTATCACCAATGGAGTGTAATCGGAATAAATCTCTGATAATATCTCTGATCGTGTAGTTTCCTCTTTAATATCAAATGAAACTTTTTGTCTCTTGTCTTTCAATTCCACCTTGTTAAAATCAATTAATTTATCTCCATTGACTATAATTAAATGTTGATCATCCAAATTTTCCATTAAATCTTGCTTACTAGATTTTTCATGTTGTTCATTCTTCCAACAATTTAATCTTGCCAACCTTTCTTCAAAATTCTCCAAGAATTCCAGTGGTACAAAGCCAACTTTAAAATTGTTCAAATTCTTCACCAACCACCAATAATTATCTTCATCGTTTAATAACTCTACTGGATCATTTCTTTGTAATTCCAAATGATTTGGATCTGGTCCTTGGAAGTCGTATAATGCATATAATCGATCTGGTAATAATTCCCTTGGTGGTGAAGAAGGAGGTGATG
Source organism: Nakazawaea ernobii (assembly GCA_030567655.1). NCBI lineage: Eukaryota > Fungi > Ascomycota > Pichiomycetes > Alaninales > Pachysolenaceae > Nakazawaea > Nakazawaea ernobii. Next base: position 40,874 of record JAJLSN010000304.1, read on the forward strand.
GTGGTAAATTATCCAATAATCTTTCTATATCGGCTTCATCATCATTCATATCCAAAAAATTTGAGCCATCAGCTTCTTCAGTTTGGTCATCATCATCATCGTTACTGTCATTATCATTATCATTATCGTTATTATTATCATATCGTTGTTTATATATATCAGTTTCCAAAGTTGACAAATTACTTTTGAAAAGAATAGGTGCAGAGTGTTGTTGTTTGGTTGTAGTATTGTTGGTATGATGATGATGGTGCATTATTACAGAATTCGATGACGACGAGTTGTTAGAAAAGGATCTTATTATATTGGGGCCTGGAGAGGTCAACGCTGTTTTCAATTTCATCCTTTGATAGTTGTTGTTGTTGTTGTTACTACTATATATTAGATGGTGCCTGATTTCTTATAAAAATGTTTTTTTTTGTTTTTTGTTTTTTGTTTTTTTGTTTTTTTGTTTTCATTTTCTTGTCGCTTTAACGCGAATCTCTTAAGGGTGAAGGAATTTCAAATTGGGATTGTAATTGAAACTGAAATCTAGTGTATTTGAATCAACATGTCTACTATGTATGTATGTCTATATGTGTATGTGTCTATAAAGTAGTAACATGTAATAGATACATCTATTCAGATACAGTATTTTGCAGTTTCAATTTCAATTTCAACATGGTATTTTGATACGTTCCCAATACAAAGAAGTTGAAATTGAAAAAAATCACCCACAACTCTGGCTTTAGGAAATTCTGTGCTATTGTCAAATTTCCGATATTCAATAACCAACTCGTCTTCAACATCTTTATCAAATTATTCTTCAAAGCTTGCTTAACCTTTAACAATTTATGATTTGCCTGTAAATTATTGATCAAAGTGATGTAACTAATCATAACACTTGCCAATAAAGGGGCAATAGTCAACAATTGTACCAATAATTGTAACAACTTCTTCTTCGCCGACACTGGCTTAATCACACGGTTCAAAATCTGATAACCGTAATGGGCTATTGGAGCATTGATCAATCCACCGTACAGAGCCATCAACAAGATCTTGCTATTCAACGGGAGCAACTTGTGGTAATATTGGACATCCTGCGATATGTATGAAGCGATCTGTTCATTCAACACGGCTAACACGGCAGTGGTGACACTCTTGGTGAGTAACGGGTACTTGGATAAGCATTGTAAGTATCTCTTGTTAACATCTGACATCTCCTCCTCCTTGATACAGATATCGGACCCTTCTTGTCTTGTCTTGTCTTGTCTTGTCTTGTCTTGTCTCTTGTTCTTTGATCTCCTTTTTGTTTTTTTCTCCTCTCTCGTTATCGCACTCAGACTGCCGCATGCAGCAATTACCGCATACAGCCCATCCTAATTCCCGTGTACACGACTCGTTAACAAGGCAAATTTTTCACAAAAAAAAAAAAGCAGAAGATCATCTTAAAGTAAAGATTCCAAGTCTGTATATCATACACCCATATATATATATATATACATAGATACTTTATCTCTTTAGAGAAACTCATATCTTCAGTAATAATAACAGGATAACAATATAATGGCTTTCGGTGATTCAAGAGGTGGCTCAAGAGGTGGATTCGGCGGAGGACGTGGAGGTTCCCGTGGTGGTTCAAGAGGTGGATTTGGAGGAGGACGTGGAGGTTCAAGAGGTGGTTTCGGTGGTGGTGACCGTGGTGGATTCAGAGGTGGCCGTGGTGGTCGTGGTGGTGCAAGAGGTGGAGCCCGTGGTGGTCGTGGTGGTGCAAGAGGTGGAGCCCGTGGTGATCGTGGTGGTGCCCGTGGTGGTGCTCGTGGTGGTGCAAAAGTTGTTATAGAACCACATAGACATGCCGGTGTTTTCATTGCTCGTGGTAAAGAAGATTTATTGGTCACCAAGAATCTTGTTCCAGGTGAAAGTGTTTACGGTGAAAAGAGAATTTCTGTTGAAGAAGCTTCCAAGGATGAATCCACACCAGCAACCAAAGTTGAATATAGAGTTTGGAATCCATTCAGATCCAAATTGGCTGCCGGTATCATGGGTGGTTTAGATGAATTGTTCATTGCTCCAGGTAAAAAAGTGTTGTATTTAGGTGCTGCTTCAGGTACTTCAGTTTCACATGTTTCTGATCTTGTCGGACCAGAAGGTTTAGTCTACGCTGTGGAATTTTCACATAGACCAGGAAGAGAATTGATTGCTATGGCAAAGAAGAGACCAAATGTTATACCAATTAT
>JAJLSN010000305.1:0-42768 GCA_030567655.1 Nakazawaea ernobii
AATTAAAGTGGAAAAAAATAAACTTTAACCTCGCAAAATAAAATTATCACCACCACCAACCCCCTTTGCAAAAACAAAAATGCCCCCAAACGATTCGTATAATATCTAATGAATATGTCATGCTTACATTTTTTTATAGACCGGATATTACTCATACTGTCAGCGGGACTCCTTATCGGTGACTTTTATTAACAACTTTGGTAATAATGAAGCCTCGTTCAGGTTCGTTTACCATAAATGAGAGGTACAGTCCATAAGAGTTACTGTCTTACTAATGCAACAACATGATATATAAATGAGCCTATTTCTCTTATAAATCCAATCTCAATAGAATCATCACAGCAAGCATTATACATTTACTTGCAACAAGAACAACAATAACAAAAATGACTTATACATACTTCATTACAGGTGCTAACAGAGGAATCGGTTTATCTTTCGTTGATCAATTGACAAAGAAAGATGACGTGAAAATCATTGCTTCAACGAGAAACAAGGCTTCATCTACTGATTTGAAGAAACTAGCTGCTGATAATCCCGGTAAGGTTGAAATTGTCGAATTGGATGTCTCCTTGCAAGAATCAATTGATAAATTATCTTCAGCATTAGAGAAAGTTGCTCCTGAAGGGATCGATATTTTCATCGGTAACGCTGGAATTTCCACTCCAATGGTTAAGGTTATTGATGCAACTTCCGACATGTACTTAGACATGTTCAAAACCAACGTCTTGGGAAATGTATTTGTTTTTAAAGAGGTTTATCCATTTTTATTGAAAAAAAAAACTAGAAAAGTTGGATTTACATCGACTGGTGCTGCTTCATTGACTCAATTCTTCCCATTCCCAATGGCACCTTATGGTATGTCGAAGACCTGTGTTAATTACTTGACTAAAGCCTTGGCATTAGATTATGGCACTGAAGAGTTCACTTTTGTCGCTATTCATCCAGGTCTTGTTAGAACTGATATGAGTGCTGATGCATTAAAGACCATGACTCCAGAAACTCTTCTGCAAATTGGTGTTTTGGAACCTGGCGAGTCTGCTGCTTTTATGATTAAAATTTATGAATCTGTTACTACCCTGGATTCAGGTAAATTTTACAATTTTGATGGTACTGAGTTCCCATTATAGATCTATCTTATTTAGGTTTACATAATCTGTCAATTTAACTCGACGTATATTTTTAAGAACCCATTTTTTATTATTTTAACTATTCATACATAAACTTGTTCCTGTTGTTCAAACAAGAAAGTGATAGATAAATAGTTAGGCATTAAAAGTTTTTGTTTAAAAGAAAAAAATAAAAAAAAAACACTTCAATCTATAATTTCCCGCGGCTTATAAGATTAAAAGTAACATTTTGTTGACGAAGCACAGGATTGACCACTTTTCAGTGAGGATTGTACCGCAAAAGATGTTGTTTGAGGCTTAGAATATCCTCAACCCGTTTGTCCTTCTGTGCATACTATGCTGTACACTTTTTCGCCTCGCTTCGAAAAACTATCGAACAACTATCGAAACATCTTGTTATCATGATTTGAAAAGTACATATTTTTGACCACAGTCATCACCGTCTGAGACCCATACCTTTACCATGAAATGAATTGCTTCTGATGCGACTGACTCTGGGTTGATTTTTTAAGTAATGACTGTATGGTTGTCATGTCTCATGCGAGAACTTTTTTTTTGCCTCAACAATAGTGCAGTCTTGAAAAAAGGTTAAATTTCTTAGTGTTTCAATGCTCAGGTATATTGAAAATTTGGAAAGGCGGTAAACCATAGAAATATCCAGAATTATATAATAATCGTTTGAAAATGGTATTACTCTGGGGCTTTCACCATTGCGAGAGGCCTCAGCTACAACTTACTACTCATGTCGCTGATTATATGTTGTTGTGTTATAAGATACTACAAGCTATCCCCTTCTTTTTTCAGTTTGAAAAACAATGATTTCAATCGTTGTCTTTTTGATTGTTGACCAGCTTTCTTTGTTGTTGTTGTTGTTGCTGTTGTTACTGCTGCTGCTGGCAGTGGTGGTGGTGTAGTGACTTGATTCGTTGCTGTTGGCAACTTCACTTGTTTCTTACTTCCGAAATTGTTAAATGAAATCATCTTTTCTTTATTCAGTTCAACAACTTCCGGAAAATTTTGCTTGAATTGATGACATTGATTATTAAATTTTTTTGATGATCGTGCATAACTCTTCCTTTCAATCCAACTTGTTTCCATTGAGCCAATACTGGATTTCGACTCTTCGAGCATGAAACTCAATAATCCAACTAATATCGAAGACACCGACCACATTGGATTCCATAGCGAATTTTGATAATTCGTCATCGAAATACATAAATTTGCTCCTGGTGTAAATCTGCCACTTGGAGTATTGACTTTCAAATTTGGTGCATCCATTGGATAAGACAGCGGGAAAGTCATAACACCATAGTACTGACCACCACTATAAAGTGTGTTTGGGGGTCCTTCCAATATAAAATGCCATATCAATATATTATCATCCTGTGGCTTGGCTTGGATAAGATCAACTGGCTCCTTTATTAATTTACGATATTCAGCAGTTAATCTTTTGTAAGCTAATGTCGACATCTGGTTGTATATTCTGTTACTTATCGAGTAAGATCAGAGTATGTTTTTTTGTAAATTTTATATATTTTTGCACATTTGTGAAAATCTGTTATGCTTATAATATAAATATTATATTTATATTATTTTTTCTTTTGAGACCCCTTTTTATTTTGTCAAATTTGAACAAAATGATTCTAATCACTCACTGGTACTGACTTTACGAAAGGTGAAGGATTTATTATTCTCAATCTATGAATGGTGCTTTGCTAAGTGATTTTACTTATACTTCAAGGTTCATGAATTGTTATATACTACGTAATATCTGTTATGATTAGGGTAAGTAAAAGAAGTGTGTGTTTATTCCCAAGTATTTTTCTCGAAACTGTGAAAAACTCCCACCTTTTGAAGAATATCTTGGAGGGGAGTACGTATACTAGATATCTATTCACGGGCTAAATCTGTTGTAGGTGAATATAAACTAAGAAATTTTCATAACGTAAGACAAGTAATGTGAAGTAGAAAGAAAGAAAGAACTAAAAGGCCATATATTATAATATCTCTTTAATTTGCCATTTTGGAAAGAAAGGATTTAAAACGATCAGATTTTGAAGGTTTTCCATCAACATATGTTATTGGTTTTGGCTTAGCTGGAGCCTTGGCCGGTTTTGGAGTTTTTGAAGGTTTTCCATCAACATATGTTATTGGTTTTGGCTTAGCTGGAGCCTTGGCCGGTTTTGGAGTTTTTGATGGCGTATAGTTGTATGGATATGAATATGATCTTGAAGCCGTTGAAGAATTCCAACCGGTTTGTTTCGAATATGTTGACGATGTTCGCTTGTTTTGTTTTGAAGTTGTTGAAGGTGCTGTTGAAGGTGCTGTTGAAGGTGCCCAGTTGTGAGTTGTTGAAGATGTTTGATTGTTTTGCTTTTGAGTTGTTGACACTGAGACAGAAGTAGTCTCGACTTGTTTTTGAGTGGTTGTTGGTACTTCAGCTTGTTTCTTAACTTCACCAATTGTCTCCCTCTTCAATTCATCAATTGTCATATTCTCAACTCCGTCCACTAGTTGTGATGTTTCCTTCACTGAAATCCTCACCTTATTCAACTCAACAACTTCTGGAAATTGTTTTATAAAACCATTACACTGATTATTAAATTCTCTTGAATTCAATGCAAATTGTTTCCTCTCATTCAGACTTCTTTTAATAGAACCAACACTAAATCTTGATTCATCAAGCATAAAAGTCAACAATGCAACTAATATCGAAGACACAGACCAACTTGAGTTCCACTCGGATTTATGAAAATTTGTCATCGTTACACAAATTTCCTTCCCGGGGACAAATCTACCATTTGGTGTTATCATTTTCAAACTTGGTGCATCCATTGGATATGACAGTGGGAAAGTCATAACACCATAGTATTGACCATCACTATATGAAGTGTTTGGTGGTCCGTTCAAGATGAAATGCCAGATTAAAATGTTGTCCTCTTGAGGTTTGGCTTGGATCAGATCAACTGGCTCTTTTAATAGTTTACGATATTCATCTGTTAATCTCTTGTTAGTTGATGTTGACATCTTGTTGAGTTGTATATTCAGAAGCAAGAGGAGGTATTTTTTTCTGTTTAAAATACGATTATAAAATTGTGTCATGCTGATTAGATTATTTTGTATATATATGCTTTTTGTTTTTTAAAATATGGGGGGTGATATCAAAATTGAGTCAATTTAACATTTGATTCATCATCAATTTCCTTATGAGTTTGAAACCAATCATTTTGTAAATCTGACCAAATCAAATCACACATTGTCCATGCAATTAACATGCTATAAACTAAACCCACTCCATAAAAGAAATTAGAATTCCCCGATGATAAATTAACCCAAAGATAATAAAATAGCACCAACAAGATTAAAACCACGATTAAAATAATTGATGATAATAATAATGGTAATCTTAATCTTTGTAAATGATTATAACCAATGGTTAATATCAATATTGTTGACAAGTTTAAATCACCAATTGTTGGATAATTTTTGGTGAAATTAATCCATAATATACAAATCAAAATATTGAAAATTGAATTTTTACCCAATCTATAAGTAAATGGGATGATAAATACAAATGAATACATGTTGAATACAACAATGTAAAAATCATGGAAAAACTCAAAAATTTCAATGAAGAAATACCACCATAATCCAATATTAGGTTGAATTTTTTCAAATTTAATTATTGACAAGTAACAATTATCAACAACTTTATTCATGTCAAAATTCAAATTATTCAATGATAATAAAAATGTAGCTATGATGAATATAACAATATTTTTCCAAGGTAGACCTGCCTTCTTTGTATGATAAATGTGATTTAAAAAAGGTATTATCAAATAGATGGGGAAATATGATAAATATGAAGCAATACTTAATTGAACCAATGCTAAATTGAACATTTCATCAATCAAATTATTTATACTCAGAGTTAAGAATAAATTTGTCAAAACTATAGAATTCTTACTGAAGCAACTCAATATGATTAATGGATTTAATAAATAAAACCATATGATATGCTTTGTATTTGCCCTTGTAGAACACTTGTTACTTAATTTGATAACATTTTGCAAGACTAAAGTATCCAATATGGCAAATATGAAGTTAACAATCAATTCATTATCCATATCGATCAAACTGAGTAATTGTAATAGCAATGGGGGATGATTAATCAGTGCATCATATGGATTTATATTCAATTTCAGTAATAAGAACCAACCTTCTTTTAAACTCTTGTATGAATTTATCGGGGTTGAAAATATTACGGAATTGTCCAAGGTGGATGTCAATTTTGGGAAGATGTACGTGGGTATTATCGTTTTCAATAAGACGTTGACTAAAAGTATCGGGTAATTTCGACTCATCGTTGTATCTCCTATGTCTAAGTTATTGTTGTTGTTGTTGTTGTTGTTTATAAACTTGTTGTCATTAAGAGAAGAAAAAAATATTTCAATAAAAAATTGCTTTAATTTATTTTGATAATTACTTTATTAACTAATAGTACAAGGAATGCTATAGATAGAGCTATATATATATATAGAGCTATATATATATATAGGAATAGAGCTATAGAAGCTACTTCTTCAAGCCTAACAGATCTTCCAAAGACCTTCCCTTCGTCTGAATACGTTGATCTAATCGCTTATTATCATCAACATCCATCACATCTTCCATCCGTCTTGATGGAGATCTTGTTCTTGATCTCGATCTCGATCTTGCTCTCGAGTTCTTATTGAATTGTGGGAACAAATCTTCTTCATCATCTCGATTGTGTCTTGTTCTACTTCTTGGTACTCCAATTCTTTCATGTAATGAACGATGATCGGGTATCAAATCTTCATCTTCTGTTGTTGTGATCACTTCCCCAGTGATTAAATCCGGTTCTTCATCTCTTGAACTTGTATATTCTCGATCTCTATACTTGCTTTTTTGATGAGTGTGCTTAAACTTGTTATAATAATCTCTTCCTGTGGGTCTATCAATTTTATCAGGTTCTCCATTGAGCAAATAATATCTCGAATAAACTCTTGCATTTTTGATTTTCTTGTCATAATCAAACGATTGCCTTGTATACAACTGGACGGTTTTGTCTTGCCCCGGTTCATTGATATATTCATGGGCTTGTCTTTCTTCAGTATTTGGTATTTCATCAGTTGGTGTTGAGGATAATCTTTGCAATGCTAACGCGGCATTGGCATTATCTTGGAAAACTACGTTTAAAGAGGAATCATTGATCCATTCTATCTTGTAATTGAGTGACTCGTACTGGTCCTTGTTGGCAAACGAGTAATCTGGTTTTATGTAGTGGTCCAAGTATAACTTGATATTCCTTGGGGACAAATCGTCAACACCTCTGAGGAACAACAGTTCCGGTCTGATATTCATGCTATCAAAGTCGTTTTCATCGTCATTGAGAGTGATTTTCTTGACAGTGGGCTGTTCCTGTTCTTGTGTGTTGTCTTCGTCTTGTAGATGAGGTGGTTGCTCCACCACCATATCGTCTTGTTCCATCTCTGTGCAGTGTCTGGTGTCTGGTGTCTCTGGTGGGCGACAAAAGTTGTGTTTTGTTCAAATTTGCGCCAAAACTATTGAGTGCGGGGCGCACGACGCTTCGCAGCGTAGTAAAAACTTTTATTCCACAACAACAACAGAGCTGGATAGAGACAGAGACAGAGACAGATACAGAGACAGCACAGGATGGACCCGTTTGAAGCCAGGTTGCAATTCCAGCAGATGTTGAAGACCATCACGTCCTCCAACAACAACAACTTGCTCATCACCAACTTCCTTCTACAAAACCAGGTCTTGCAAGAGGATTTCCACTCATGTATCTTGGAATCATTGAATGTCGATGATGCCAATTACAAAATTAACATCTTCCAATTGATAGAGGTCATCATACAAAGGTCTTTGTCGGACAGCAACAAACCGTACGTGAAGAACTTGATCAGAGACCTCGATTCGATTGTGCAAAGAGTGATGTCAACAACGACAAATGACGAACCATCGTCATCGTCGTCAACATCACCAATAAATTTGAACAGTACATACACCATATTGGTCAAAATTTCCAAATTGTTATCCTTCCCGCTTTTAACAAAATACCAAATGGAATACAGAAACGTTATGGTGAACGATGCCCATGATGAAGAAATAGTAGTGCATATAACAAGGATCAACGATAAGGCGGACACAATTGAAGTGTTGACACTGGTTTGGGATTTGGTCCTATCGATAAAGAGAAAGAGTAAACAAGATCGGTTGAGACAAGAACTGACCAGTGGAGGTGATACTGTCAGTGCTGGGACCACGCATAGTAAGAACATATTGAGAAGAATGGAAGATGACAGAGAACGTACAAAGAAATTGAAAGAAACCTTGTGGGAGAACGTTGCTACATCGTTACAAGACGAGTTCAACGACGTGGCAAGCAAGTACAGTGCAAAGGGACCCGGTGATGATTTCAAAGATATGATTGAGTTGAATGGGATCGTTGGCCAGTGTTACAACGACTGGGTGTCGATAGCCAAACCTGTATAGTAGTAAATAGAATAGTAGTAAGAGACCCCCACGTGCGCATTTTAAATTGTGTTGAAATTTTTATCTATTGGAGAGAGAGTTAGTAGTATACCACTGAGCTGAGGCAATGGAGATATTATGATGGGAGATAGTATGAGTGATAATATACCACCATCGGACACCACCACCAGTAGAACACCACCCACTACATGGTACACTCCGGATAGCACCATAACCAATCCACACCACCACCATCATCAGATAAGCAACCATAGTAATCACAGTACAGATAACAATACAGATAACAACACCAGTGATAATAATAATAATAATAATAGTAATAATAGTAATAACACCACAAACGACAACAACGGTAACACCCATAACGATATGACACATGATTTCATCCACAAGGGTAAATTCAATAATTTACAATCACATCCATTACATCTAGAAGAATTGAATAACTGGGCAGATTTTACCAATCTCGATGAACTGGATTTTAATCTGTTAGAAGAACAATTGTCAACGTTGAATAAGAGTAATAATCACAATCACCATAACCATATTCCACAACAACAGCAACAGCAACAGCAACAGCAGCAACAGCATACGATATCATCTCAACAGGATAAAGAATTCACGGAATTTTCTCATACACTGTTCCCTCCTATGGAAACCATTTCACATGAAGCTGATTTCCAATATTCAAATATCGAACAAGATGAGGATGACCATTTACAATCACTGGTGAGACCCGACTTAATATTCACGCCATTGGTATCACCACTGGTTACACCACTAGATAAGAATCCTCCATCATCATCATCATCATCATCATATCAGAACACATCGCGTAGACATGTTAATCAACAACAACAACAACAACAACAACAACAGGATAATAACGGGATATTCTCACCATTAACTTCACCACTGTTGGAATTTCAAAAAATCAAATCATCTCCAATAATGAGAATTAAGAAGGATAATTATGACGATTCTATACATAGTCATCATCATCATAGAAGGAAATCAACAGCTTCTTCCACTAATAATAATAAGACTCCAGGTTCAACACCAATTGTTGGTCCTTCCATGCCAGGTAGAGTGACAAAACTGTCTCCAGTGTTGAAACCAAAGAGACATTCATCAATAACCTCAACGGGGAAATATCTTGGTGATATCAAATTACCTGATAGTGTCATGGATTTCAAGACACCATCCTCGGTACCGCGAAGAAATTCAAAGCAACAACAATATCAACAACAACAACAATATTCTCAACAACAACAGCAACACCAACATCAGCAGCAACAACATCAGCAGCAGCAGCACATGCCTCACAATGATGAAAATGATCATCCTGTTACACCAGCTACATTGATGAATTTCAGAATGGAAAATAATGATATTCAAGAATCACAACAACAACAGCAGCAACAAACAGTTATATTGAATACTAATAGAGAACATTCAAATTCTTCATCACCGGTGATATTACCATCATCAGCGCCGTTGCCAACAACGATGGGACCAAGAAGATCTTCAAGTATTTCTTCAAGGAGAAAATCAAGAAGGAATTCCAATTCACCATCGATGAATAGTATGAGCAACAATAACAATGCCAAAGAAACTACAATCACTACTACTACTACAACTACTACAATGGATCAAGATGAATCACAAGAATTCCCATATGATAAAAAGACAAATCATAAATTGGCAGAGCAAGGTCGTAGAAATCGTATGAATAATGCTATACAGAATTTAGATAAGTTAATCCCACAAGATTGGAAAAAAAATGTTGTTGTTCCTTCAAAGCTGACAACTATTGAAATTGCCATTGAATATATCAAGAAATTACAATGTGATATCATACAACAACAACAACATCAAGATGATGATGATGATGAAGAAGATCAGGGAAATTATGAGAATGAAAATGGCGTTCATCATCATCATCAAAATCAAAATACCAGTGCAAGTGATTCAATAAGTCCATTTGATTGATATTGATATTGAAATCGATATTGAAGTAAATTCAAGCTTAGACAAAGTGAAACAAAATAATATAATAATAAAATATAAAATGTCAATTAGCTAGCATAACCATAAACATAAATAAACAAACCGCGCTCCCTAAAAACATCACTTCTCTTTCTCTTTCTCCCTTTCATTGCCTAATGAATCCCCGTGCCCTATATCTCGCATCATTTCTCGCATAATCCGTTTTTTTCTTTTGTTTTGCCAAAACTACTTTTTCACTTCTCACTCTTCACCAATATGTTTTTCAAGAGTCCAATGAGTCTTTATAGACCCACTATCGGCACCACCAGTACCTGAATACCTTGATTGCTGGCCATTTAAAATGGGGGAATTTGGACTAGTGATACCATTGTTTAAACTTATTTGTTGCCTTTCTATAATTGACAGTGGTGGAATACCAAGAGTTGATAAATTCGTATTACTATCAAAACTTCTACAACGTCTGTTTGATGATGCCAATGTGACAATTGACGAGTCGTCCAAGAGTGCATGATTATGCATCGCATTCAAATGGATATAATTACTCGATTGATTCATATGTGTACTATTATTATGAGCTCCTCCTGGTCCAGTAGTGGGCAGTACTGAGGTTGCAGTGGTGGATTGTTGAGAATCATCTTCATCTAACGATGACGAAACCATCGATTGTGAAGATAATGATAATATTGGAATTCGACTCAGTAAATCCATTGATGATGATTGTATTGAACCAGTTCTTGTTGCTGTTGTTGGATCAATTGATGGATCAAATTGTATCAATTGCGTCGTTGCTGTTGTATGTGGCAGCACTCTTGGGACCAGCACAGAAGTTGTTGTTCTCTTTTGATGATGATGTTGTGATGATGATGATGATGCTGGTTTGATATATCTATCAGTATTTGGAGTGTTGTTATTTTTCATTAATCGTTTCACCCATGAAAATTTTCTACCACTTGTATTTAACTTGTTATTGTTATTATTCGATGATGATGTTGTAGTGGTTGGTGTTGAACCATTCTTGATGTAATTTGCATCCATCTCGTTTATTGTCATATTTAATTGATTAATATATGTAATCAGATCAATCAATCTGTTTATTGATTATAATTGTATTTTTAGATTTAGATTTAGATATTTCATGTGTTTTTTTTTTCTTTTCCTTCGCCCTTTCTTTTACTCGCTCGCTCATCTCGATGATCACTTCAGAGATAATTTCAAAATCAATGAGTATTATGGTCTCGAAGAAGAGTTTTCTCAATAGGCTAGCAGCATCTCTGAAGAGTTTGATAAGAGGCCCTCAGGACAGTATTATGACCTGTATAACACGCATCAATCATCCGCAAATCTTGAATGTATATAAAACATATAAAAACTAAGGGGTTTGAATCAGGGGCGGAACAAGGGTTCACGTACACACATTTGCAATTCCTTGATATGGTTCAAAGTTCCCAATTTGAACCCTGACGTCTCTTTTGGAAGGGGACAATATTCTACAATGCAACATGAAAATATCCTACTAATGAGCATATATACTTATATATATTTTATGTGATATAAAGTACAATACAAATACAATTACAAAATATTAATATATTGAAAACAACAAATGCTAAAAACACCTAAAACCCCAAATCATACAAGCATGACAATTTCACAATGAAAATTGCACACTACATCATACGATGATTCGTCTTTCTTCTTCTTCATATACACAGAAACATACAAACAATTAAACTAAGCTTCAATTTTCTCATCTTCATCATTTGGATAAATTGATTTTGATCTTACTCTTGTTGCTTCACCATTTGCCAATTCTTCATCAAAATCAATATCATCAGGGTATATAGCCAGTGGGATGATTGTTTCCCTTGCTGGGAACAGTTTTGATAACAATGTATAAATCAAGGCTGAAGCAGGGAATGTATAAAAATAACCAACATCACCAAAACGTTGTGTACCCAAGCTAATCTTTACCGAAGGATTAACAGATGCGGCAAATGATGGTAATTGTGGTGCAAATCCAATTAAAAATGCAATACAAGCTCTCCAATTACAACCAGTTTTGTTATATCTGTAAATACCATCAACTTTGTAAAATTCCTTGACATCATATTTTAAACCATGGACAAAATACATATCGGCAACGATGATACCAGCCATTGGTCCTAAAAATATAGCATACCCATCCATGAAATTTAAAAAAGATTGCAGACCTTCCAAGATATTCCATGGAGTTGCAGCCCATGAAAAAATTATTGCAATTAAAAATTGTCCTCTTCTTATATTGATATAACGTGGTAACATTGCATTTAAATCATTGGCAGCACTGGCACAATTTGCTGATAAATTAACACCAATTTGACCAAATAAGAATATGACGGCTAAGAAGAATGCAGCAGCTCTACCACCACGTGAAGTCCAATGGTCCATAACTAATAATGGATCCCATAATGATTCACCCCATAATTGTTTGGAAGCAGCAGCCATTGTTAAACCGACACAAGATGTGAAAATGACAAATACCGGCAACACAACGATTTGAATATATGGAGCCTTTTTATCATCTGTATAACGAGTGAAATCATTGACATTTACAGCCAATGTGGCATAACTGGCAACTGAGTTGGAAACACAACTAAGAAAAGCCCATGAAAAATCTGATCCATGGACACTGTTACCATCATTCCATAATTCATTTGGATCATCGGCAGCGGCCAAAGCCCAACCCAAGATACCGAAAAGAGCCAGTGGCACCAAGATTGTTTTCAATGTGAAAATCCATTGAATCTTCTCTTGTCTTATATAATGAAATGGCAAGGCAAGGACAAAATAAATGAAATAACAAATCATTGTTTGTGTAGAGATATTTGCACTTGCTGGTAACAGATTATGAACATGATGGAATGAAGGCCATATAGCATAAAGCATTGAACGAACACATTCAGCACCGGTATATGTATTAACAGCATAAAATATACCACCAACAACCAATCTTAACAAGACAACGACATATGATAAATAATAACCAAATGAAGCTCTAGCTTGAACGGCAAATGGCACATGGTAACGAACACCAAAGTTACCATTGAATGCCAATATAGTACCAATGATAATATAACCAAGTGTCACTGATAATAATGCCATTCTTGTTGATATTCCAGTATCCATTAAACTAACAACAGTTCTTAATGCGGAAGCTTGTAACATATCTGAACCCCAATAACAAGCCAATTGCCAACCTCTCCATGTCCTTCTCTCCTTAGGTAATGGATCTAAATCTTGATTGGAATTTCTAATACTGGCATCAACATCTTGTAATTGAAGAAAATTATCAATTCTTTTCCAAATAGACATTTTCCCCTTATTACTATTGATTGAGACAACGGCAGCATCTTCAACACTTTCACCTTGTTCAGCGGTAATTTCATCAACTTCACCAATTTTTTTCTCCTCCTCTTCTTCTACTCTATTATTGCTCATTTCAGATGAGCTTGACATTATGGGATTTGGATCAAAAACTTTCCACTCTCTATCGAACAATAGATAAAGATCTTGATGGAAGAGAAAGTTTTTTAACTGAAAAAACTCAAGGGGAATACTCTTGGTATTTATGAATGGATGAGCCTAAAATAGGAAGAGGAACAGAAGACCAATTAAAAAAAAAAAAAAAAAAAAAATTTCTCTTTTCTTCATTAAAGTTTTCATCGTCTCATGAGCCGCATCGCAAGGACAGAAAAAACAAAGTGATGTGACTTTCAACTACCACTTCACAAAGGCGTTCAACTTTCCCTTATCCATATATCAGAGCACGGGAAAGTGCAACGTCCAGTGTAGGTCTATCCATATGGTTCTATACACACATACAGGAAACTGCACCAACTCTTGATAAAGCACAGCACAAAGACTCCTCACTAAAAGTGGCAAAAGCTCGCGTGAAAAAAGCAAAGCAAAAAAATTTTCGTTTCAACTTGCCGTTTTGAGTATCAATTTTCAGTCTTTAGGGCTTTGAACAAAATGGTTGTGTATTCCGATGCCCTTGTGATGTCTATATGGTGTATGTATACAGTGGATGGTTATGATCATACGTATTTGAGACAATATGGTGCTCATACCAACTTCTTATCGTCATAAACCTTATCTCCATGAAATTTAGAGATAAGCGAATGTGATATCAAGTATGTTTGACCGGGATGTGTTTGATCCACAGCATGTATGTCATAAGATTTCTATTTCACCGATGGAATCCGTCGGTGTTTTGCCTTTTTCTTTTGTTACACCGTCTGGATTGGCTGTGATCCTACTCATATCAGAAAGAAAAGCCGTCAAACTTTAATGATGCATCTGTTGGAATTCTCATACTCTCTTGACGATTATATATCGATCACCCACTGCGGCATTGCAAGTGACAGCTTGTTGTACTGTATATAAATATATATGTGCTTAGAAAGTTGAAAATATACACTCACTCATGTGGATAACCACTTCCATGTTGGGATACACACCATGTATGGAACTATCACAATGCGAAATCTAGTTTGAAATGTCTACATCATATAACAAAACGTCCTCAAATGTAGAGAAATTGAGTGCCATGATCTATGTATGTATAACATACTCAAAGCAGACCAACTTCGATATTCAGTTTTGGCAGTATATAGTAGTGTAAAAGAAAAAGCCCCAAAACCCACAAATTTTTTTATAATTGCAATCAGTCATCTCATTCAAAACATACGTTACTCATACAATTAATAATCACTAATATTCAAAATCGATAATGTCAAACTTCCGTAAATCATTGTTATCACCCAATTCTTCGAAGCCCGGCTCCACAGTGTCATCGAGATCGAACTCCAGAGCTCCATCGTCAAGATTGGTATCATCTCCAACTGCTAACGATTCCGATGATGAAGAAGATTTTGGTTTTAATGGAGGATTAGACGATTTAATACTTTCCAAATTAAACAGCTATCAATCATCATTAGCAGATACCGTTGTTGACAATGAAACCAAGAAGACCACCACTAATGTTAACACCCATTCCATACCCGACCTTTTCAATTCTTTATCAATGCCAAGAACTACAGTTAGTACAGAATCAAGAGAATCATTATTAGCAAGATTATACCATTTGATAATAAGTAAGCCTTTAGTGTTGCAACCAGGTTTGGTTAATGAATTCGACGTTGAGCAATTGGTCAAGTATTATATTCTGAGTAGAACTGAGAATGAAAGATTATTAACTTTAAAAGTCTTGACAACATATTGTTGTAGTGATATTGAAGAAGTTAGTTCATTTGTGATAAGCGATGTATTACCAGTACTTGTTGGTGATTTGAAAGAAGTTGAGACTGTAAGTCCATTGATAAGATCCAATGTGATGATTTGTTATGCTTCATTATTACTTTGTGTTTATGATGGATCAGGTGCATACGGTCTAGATGATACTGTAGAATCCACTTTGGAATTAATCGAGGGGCTTGTGAATTCACAAGAAAGACCACAGGAGACTGATGTGATAATAAATGGATTACATACAATAGGAGTCTTGGTCACCATTCTTTATCATGGTGGCAATGATATGAATGAATCCATTGAAGAATTAACTCCTAGAATTGTTGATTTCTTGGAAGATGGTGATATCAATATTAGTAAGGCGGCAGGTAGAGTCATTGCATTGATGTATGAACTTTATGATTATGGAGATGAAGAGGATGAAGAGGATGATTATGACAACGAAGGAGATGTTTCTCCATATTATGATTATGCCAATTTACATTCAATTGTCAATGATTTAGCGAAGACTTCATCAAAGAGTATAAATAAGAAATTGAAAAAAGAGTCAAAATCAGTTTTCAGAGATATATTGATCACGTTAGAATCATATTCTACAAGAGAATCTAGAATAGCATTATCAAAGAATCCATTAACTTTACAACATTTGAAACTATCCAAATCAAGATCATTAGCTATTCAATCATGGTATTCATTTATAAGATTAATTCATTTGCGTTATATTTTCAATGCAGGTTTACATGATAATTTACTGCATAATCCAGAATTGAGCAGTTTGATCAAGAAACCAAAATTAAATGATACATCGTCTAAATTTGATAAATCATTTGGTGATGAAGATGAAGAGGATGATGATAGGACATTCGGAGTGGATCAAAAGAGGAAATTGACAGGTAAGAAGAGAGATATCGATATTAATAATGCCAGAGCTGAGAAATTGAGAAATGAGTTTGGAGATTTGAGTTTGAATTGATGTTGAATTTATTTATTTATGTGTAGTTTTAATTATTGTATGTTTATGATACTTATCATGAAGCAACTATACTCCGCTACGCTGTAACTTAGGTTAATCTAAGCTAGTTCTACGTAATTCTAAGAAACTAAAAGTGATAAACGGCGCATCGGCATCGATAATGGGGCGCCAGTCCGTCTGGGGGTGAGTAGAAACACCCCACAATGATGATCATCCACCAACTAAAAAAGTTATGGGGCAGCCAGCCCTTGTTTTTTTTCATTATTTGATTAATAATGGTAAAATAATTTGATTTGATTAAAATTACTAATCAAGTCAATAACAAGATGACTACAAAATTGAGAGTTGCAGTCTTGGGAATCAATGGCTTCCTTGGTAAGCCAATTTTATCACTGTTGCAAAACACAGCTTTTGCTCAAAATTATCAATATCCAATAATTGCCATCACAAGAGATGTATCAAAATATCAAGATGATGACAAAATCAAATACAAACAGAGTAAGACAGATGATGATTTGGACCTCATATTACAAAAAACTGATGTATTGATCAATCTTGTTGGCAATGCCGCAAATCATGACAAGATAATTGACTTGGTCATTAAAAATAATTTGAAATTATATATACCTTCACAATTTGGCGGTGAATATGATAAACATCAAAGTTATTTACCAATTGTACCATACAAGGTGACTCAATCACAAAGAGTGAGAAATGCCGGGATCAAGAATATTGATATTGTCACTGGTGCATTTGCCGATCTATTGCATGATTTTATACAGTTAGTTGGTTATAATCATTCTAATAACACAGTTACGTACATCGGAGACAAAGATGCCAAATTCCCAGTGACTCAATTGACAGATCTTGCCAAAGTTGTTGCTCTTGTAGTTGGTGTTTATGATTATACGAAATTACCCGATGTTATCAGAGTGTATTCTGATCTCGTGTCTCCTGAACAATTGGTCCAGAGATATGAATCCAAACACAAAGTCGAAGCCAAGAGGGAAGTCATATCGAAAGAAGATGGGTTGTTAAAAGCACAGGAGATGTTTAGTAAAGGTTACGATCCAAAAGATTTCCTTCATTATTTAAATGTTATCATTGCACAAGGTCCAGATAAGGGGATCGTGTACAGTGAAGATGAAAGAGAATCATTGCACAAGGTCCAGATAAGGGGATCGTGTACAGTGAAGATGAAAGAGAATTGGTCAATCCTAATGAGAAGTATTTCAAATGGACTCCCTTTTAGCAGTGTCTCTGTGTCTCTATATACCTATATACCTATATATCTATACCTACTCATACAATGTCTCTCTCTATTCCCATTCAAAACTCCCAAAATCTGAAAAAACAAAATGCAAAAAAATGTAAACAAAAAGTTTTCTAAGGAGAAAAGAAAAAAGAGTCAGAAATTAGATTTTAATAACATCAATCAATAATATCTATTCAGTCCCTTGCCCTCCCTTGCTTCCTGTGCTCACTTGTGATCTTGCTTCATCTAGACCTGGCTCATAGACCCCCTTTGCTCTCCCTCCTCTCCCTCCCATCTTTTGTTCATTGGCAAGAGACGGAGTTCAATTTAATTTGAGGCAAGGATTTACAGACATATATACAACAACAACACTATATCAGTTATTTCAGGTACTCACTCTCATATTAAGATCAGCTATCCAAGTTATTGTTATACACCTTCAAGGAAAGGGCCTTCACGATACAAACATCAAGAAACTCGGTGAAAGATGCTGCCGATAACTACTTGTGATGGAGATGTATATTTACACAATCTATCAACTTTTATCAAATCTCATGAGCGACAATTGGCAAATGCATTATTAGCATATAAGAAACAAACGAAGTCATCGAAGCAACAACAACAATTACAACAATTAAACTCCAAGCCGGTGAGATTATCACTCACATTGCATCATTTATACTATCTCTTGGAAAGATTTCAAGACTTGGGGATATCGGTAGGACCCATGAATATAAGATTAGATAATATTCATAACGATGATACATCTTTAAATTATGTCTCATTCTTATCAGACTTCCACAATAATAAGAGAATGTCCTCAGATGCTCAATCCATACATTCAATGACTTCTGTGAAATCAGTGATGTCAAGTGTTAGCGCTTTATGGACTTCAATGGGAAATGGTTCTGGTATCAATTCAAGGGACGTGTTGATCAGTGATTTGAAATATCTCTACTCTGCATTCACCAAGTTGCCCTGTTTGAGGCTAGCCCCGGATTCTAGGGCTAAATTGATCGAGGGACATGAAGAATATCCATTTGATACACTGGTTCCATTAAAGGCTTTCAAGAATTTATCAGTTTTGGAAGTTTGTGATTTAAATTTAAAAGAGATTTATGGTTGGAACTTGATTTGTGAACAAATCAAATTTTTAGTGTTGAAAAAAATGGGCATCAATGACCCCGTTGAAGTGTTGATCGATCTAGTTGAAGAAGATTATCAATTTAGAGGTTATCAACACGAAGACAACGCATCAGATTCAAATAATAACATTGGATCAATGGTCAGTCCTCCAAAGCATTCATCATCCTTTTCTGTATCATCTGGATCAACACCGGTTACTTCAATCAATGGTTCAACTTCAGATTTCCATCATCAACATTACTATACAAAGAATACAAATTATAACAAACATCACCCTCATTTATCCATGTCATCTTCATACACACCATCAGCTTACCAATTAAGCGGCTCATTACCAGACTCTCATTATCATGGTGCTGGACATCAAAGAGTTTCTCCAACTCTTAACCATGCAACACTTACTAGACAATACACCAATGAGGAAATTACACGTCCTAGAAAGAATACAAATAATTCATCAGCTTCAAGCTTAGTCACTCCAATCATTCCCAACAATCCACTGAGCATAGCAGCATCATCTGTCACTCATTATAGAAGACCAAATACTTTATATTTACAACAACAATCTACATCTCCACCACCTTCAAACACCCTGTTACTGGCTGCAACAAGAAGAGTTAAAAGATCAAAATCTAACGCTTCCGATTATTCAATACCTATACGTTCTACACCTACACCACCACCAACACCTTCACTACCACAAAACTCATCAACAGGAAATAGATGGAAACATTTAAAACATTTATCCTTTACAGAGAATAATATCATCACAATCAGTGATTGGAGTTTCCAGCCTTTACAATCATTATCTTCTTTGGATTTGTCACATAACAAATTGACAGAAATACCGTCAGCATTATCCCATTTGAAGAATTTAAAATCTTTGAATCTATCATATAATAAATTACAATCAACTTCTGGATTCAATAGAAATGAATTGACAAAATTATCAATCTTAAATTTGAAAAGTAACAAGTTGAATGATTTAACTTCATTGGAATTTTTGAAAAACTTGGATAAACTTGATCTAAGATCTAATAAATTGAATATAAACAGTTTGAAACCATTATTAATGGGTACCAAACCATTAAAATTGAAACTTTTATTCCTTCAAAATAATGACATGAAAAATTATAGAATTGAATTGTTTAATTTATTTAATGGTATTGATTATGAAAATAGCTTGAAGATTGACGGTTCAAGACCTGGTATGTTTGAATCAAGATTATTATTAGATTCCAAAAATTCAGAATTGAAATTAAACAAGTTTTTCATCTCACAAATAACAAATAGTATAAGTACAATGTCATTATCACAAACACCACCACCAGCACCATCGTCATCCGATATTGTCAATAACAAGAGCATGACGAATTCCACCACGCTGAATTTAAATTTGATGACAATTAAACCACAATCCAATTCCTTTACATCAACAAATCCAATTTTGTCAAAGCCAACACAAGAAGTAGTAGCACCAGCAGCACCAGCAACAACAGTAGAAGAGGTTTCATCACCATCACAAGTGGCTCCTTTACCATTGTATTCAAACAACGAGTACGTTTTGTTACCTCCAGTGAAACCATTTTTCAGAGCCCCCACCTCCTTAGAGTCTAATTCTGAAGATACAATGAAATCTTCCCTGTCATTAATGAATAATAATTCATCCAATTCTACAAACTCGGCAACCATGATTCATTCGCCTTCACTCATTTTAAAAACAAATCCTGAACCAAAAGACACATCAAGGCCAAGTTCATTAAATTTCGACTTTATTAGAAATTCCCCAATGTCCACCACTAATGCCAACACATTCACCAAGACATTAACCCCAACATCACCACATAACCCATATCCAGGTTCATTAGATTCTCCAAGAACGGTATCTTCAAGTCATACATTAGCATCAAAATTAAATAGGTTATCAAATGATTTGAGTACCATAGTATCAACCACAAACTCAAACCATGATTTATTAACCCATAAATTGGGACCACCATTACCTCCTATCACCACGGTGGCTACGAGTACCGTTAATAATTCAGGCAATAGTAATCCCAGCTCACAAAGAACAAGCGTCATATCGACACAGATAACCACAACGAGTAATAGTAACAACAACAAGGAGAATGATTTGAATTTTGAAGAGGATTTTGTCGATAACAATGATCATATGATTAAACCAAACCCAGCTATAAATCCAGCAATTGTATATTTGATGAACAATGATTGAAATTTCTAATTTGCATTCGTTTTTTTGCTTTCCATTTTTTTTTTTTCTTAAAGGTACGGAGTTTTTTCACAACATTTGAGACACACAGAGTTATATTGCGAACAAATGCACACACACATACACATATATATAAAGAGAGATTCTTTTTGGTTTTCAATCATTTTGTATGGTATAATGACATAATTTTTATTTCATACTATTCAAGTTTTAAAAAAAGACTCACTCAAGGCTATATTCTGAAAAAAGAGAGAAATCATCACTGAACAATTCTAACCTCTGTATTGAGGATGAATTGTTTTTGACTGAGGAGATATGCTGTCTCTCTCAGCCTGAACCGCTCAACATTTTCAATTATTTCTTGGCCAATTAAATCAATCGTAGTTGCTTCAATATATTTCTGCTGAGACATTAAGGAAGCATAAATAAAAACCCAGTTCTCAATAAGGTTACTCACCAATTCATCAGCTTCTTCCAGCAAACCTGATGTGACTATTTGATAGTCGGAAGAAGAGATAGGTGATCTGGTGAATGTAAGAGAAGTCCTTTTAAGAAACTCCGCTTTTTGAATCGTTTGTTGGAGAATGGAATAGTTAGTCATGGTGGCCATTTCCGGCCAGCTGAAATTTAAATTCATGTCACGATTATTCAAATCACCGCCATTTGCTGTTGGTGGGTTAAAGCCATTGGAGATAAGATCAGGATATTCAAAGCCAAGAGGTATACCTTGACCATTTGTATTACCAGAACTGGCATCGCCGTTCATCCCCTCGTCATTGTTGGCATCGACGCCAATATCCTGCCCGTTAAGTGAAGGCATAGGCCGGTTGAAATATGAATTTATGTCACGTTCATTCAAATCACCGCCATTTGCTGTTGGTGGGTTAAAGCCATTGGAGATGAGATCAGGATATTCAAAACCAAGAGGTGTACCTTGGCCATTTGTATTACCAAAACTGGCATCGCCATTCATCTCTTCGTCATCGTTGGCATCGACGCCAATATCCTGCCCACTCAGTGAAGGCATAGGACAATCTTTATCAAAAGTACTTAGTATACATTGTTTGTTATCCTTTAACGTAGGGGTATACCTTACATTTTAAATTTCCAGTGAATGAAATATATGTAAATATATCTTTAACCTCAACAGAATGAAGTTCTCCTGGCAAAATTGGAGAAAAGATTGATATTTTAACCTTGTAGCCGCTTCTCTTTTGACTAAATTATAGAATAAGTTTCCTTCTCGAAATGAGATGAGATGAGATGATATACGCGCTGTTGCCACAAAAACAAAACTTGAAAAAAAACACTGGCAGTCAAATATTTTTTGAGGGTCAATAAGATTTAAAGATAATCATAAAAATGGTTAGGAGCACCTCAATTTGAACATTCAGATATACTTGTTACATGGACAAAGAATTTGGGTTTTCTCTTAGACATATTAGAAACGAAAATGCAAATGTAAATTATCCCCTCCAAAATTACATGTCTTTTTGCGCAAACACAGATAAAAAAGAAAAATAAGCGAAAAAAACATAACGGATAAAAAAGTTTCTCTTGCATATCAAAAGATTCACTTGCAGATAATATTAACAAGCGTTTGTGCTAGAGTGAAGTTGATTTCTTTTGGATTTCTGCTGTATTGTGATGACTATCAACATTGGTTTCATCACTAACTGGTGAATACGAATTAGCTGAGTGCATGATGGTTTAAATAGTTGTAGTACAGCTTGAAATCTCTTTTATATAAGAATATTTAATAGGGAATAAAGTAAATTAATAAGTAGGTTATAAGTCTTAACAAAGCATGCGGTTCTATACAAGATACAATATAAACAGGAATATCCTCTTTTTATATCATTCAGGAATATGATTTCTAATCATTCATTTATGACCTCTTATCTTTCATATCTTTCATATCTTCGGCGACAGTCATTCATCTTTCAATAATCAACCAATCAATACTCAAATAGTAATCATCATTTGTATACCTTTAATCATTAATTTAAAATAAGTATAATGTATCATATTAATACTAAATTTCCCTTAGTAAACTGATAATGACAAAGATAAACTCCTTTTAGGTGATTGATTCAATAATTGACATGATGTTAATAGACCAAATAATAATTCATGATATTTCATAAATCTGATATGATAGATTCCGGCAATTTCAATTGAAAGTTAAATGGCGACCCTTTGTATAAAAATGAGACACGGGTCTTGAGCAAAGTCTGGCAATATGAGGGCAACTTCAAATAATAGTTGTTCTGCTGCCAGCGCAAGTTGTTGGCATAATATTCCAATCAACTTGACAGAATAAAAAGTACAAAAAGTTATAATTGACGCCCATATAAAAGCAAGCTTAAAGGGTTGATATTAATAGTACAATTAGCATCATGAACACTAATAACTTTGGAACTGCAGCTGACAGAGAGGGTCGTATGCCTAACAGGATGGTCAAAGTGCTCTTGAAGAATAAAAGAAATTTATTTTGTATGAACACTCTGATCGATCATCACACTATTATGCCTTCTTTTCCTCAAAATGTTACTAGAAGAGCCTTCGGCCATGTTAGGGGACGTAATTTCATTGACCGTCGATTTGAAGGTAGAGTTTCAACTAATAGCTTACTTCTAAACAATGTTTTTATCTGCAACGAATTTAACAACTTATCTCTAGGTTCTTTGGTAGCTTCTGGCTATAGAATAAAGTTATCAAAATATGATTCCTATGTTGGCATAAACGCTAAGAGATTATTGAAAATACACTTCGTTGACTCATTTTGGATTTCAAATGTCAGTCTCCTTAAGCCAGAAGGTTTTGTGAAAGATCTCACATCTCTGTCGACTATAGGAATTTCCCAAACACTTGAAATCGAACGTGCTGCAGCTATAGTAAAAGCTGAGGGGAGATTGTTTGTTCAAACAAGTCCTTTTTGGTTTCATCAAAGTATACGTAAGCAGAGAACGTTTAATAATGAGAAGGTGTCACGTTTAAGTGGCGCCGGTGCTGCATGGGTCTTGAACAGTAGCTGCTCAGTCCATACCACCAACAAAAAGGAACACCTTACTAACTTGAGAAGCTGGAGGGATTCCTTTGGAAGAATAAGATTTGCTGGAGACTACAGGCTTGGAAATTTCTTGTTGAAAAATGTCATTTACTGTGCTCTGGACCTTTCCAACTTTTTGTCTTTAAATATATTGGCAGAAGAGGGATTCGAAATTTATTTGACAAACACACATGCAGTTATCACAAAAGGTGGCAAAGTTCACTTGACTGTTCCTAAGGTAGGAAAGTTTTGGATTCTGAATTCTTGGCACGAACAAAATGGCTGGCTTTACAAAGGGTGCCCCTACGAAAGAGAACATAGAGAGTATTTCGAAAAGAAACATCGAACTTACACTCCACATGAATTTTCGATCGCATTCTCACAATTGCG
Source organism: Nakazawaea ernobii (assembly GCA_030567655.1). NCBI lineage: Eukaryota > Fungi > Ascomycota > Pichiomycetes > Alaninales > Pachysolenaceae > Nakazawaea > Nakazawaea ernobii. The sequence continues at coordinate 24,016 of JAJLSN010000305.1, forward strand.
TCATATTTGTGAACTAGAAGGACCAGTAAGGCCCCCAAGGGGTTTCTATGGTGTACCAAAAATTTGATGGGAAAACCCCGTTTTGTTGTTGAATTCACACACGACGTTTCGGCTTTTCTTCTTATCACATTGCTTATTAACATTCGGTAGTATAATAAGATGTCCTTGTTTTGCAGTATAACAAACTACAATTGGATTAATATGGATGATTATATATATATGTTTGCTATTGGTTTCTTCATCGTTTTGCAGTTTTTGAGGAACACAACTTATCTCGTTTTTAATTCCAAATAAATCCCAGCCTTTTTGAATGATTTGAGTTTATAAATTTGGATTTCCTGTCATTAGTTTATCTCCTAAAGAGCATAACAGATTCTCAGCCTTTCTTAAAAGACACAATATTATAGTCAATTAGGTAAAGTGTAGAAGAGACATGAAGTATTTATAGTAAAATATGAACATAGATTTGAATTATTAAAGCAATTGAAGAAAAGATGAGCCTCAAACGGAGCTGCCATCTGATCCCCCTTTCCGCGAGCATTGATTTTTTCCTTATTATCTCAATTATGTCAAAAAAGAGAAAAAAAGTTGAAAAACAAAATGAACAAAATAACAAAAATAATGTATTAGTGTCAATGAGAGTAAGAGTTAATTATACAAACCTGGGAATCTGAAACGATACAAACTGCTTTCCAACTACCAGAGAGTTCACGCAAGGCTTTTTAAAGGGAATTGAAAGATGATCGTGAATAGGTTCCTACTTACAGAGCAGGATAATTTCAATGTGGATAAAGATGATCAAAACCAAAAAGCCGTTTGAACATACCTTCAAAGATCTGACCGTTTTTGAGTCAATCTTTGGAAATTTATAATGATGTATTTTGTCTCGTCGGTCGTCAAATGCCTCAATTATGAGTTTTGCAATCAACATCTAACATCACCTGTTCGATGCAACGAGAAAATTACAATATCAAATGAAGTGTAAAAACCTTCCATCAAAAGGCTTTTGAATGTTAAAAATATGTTATTGGGATTCTTTGGAGATGCAAATGTTTAGAACGGTAAACACCTTTCTGATTGACGATGAGAAATACTCTTCATAAGCATTCAACTGAATTCTCACCTGGACTTTCAAATAGATCACCGTTTAAATGAGTTACAGTTGGTAAAAACCATTACAGTTGAAGGATGTTTCTTTAAAGAAAGATGCTGGACTGCTCAGGTTTTGGGTTCTTACTGGTGATAATATCTTGCCTCTGTCATTCTGATAATTGTTATACATGGTCGCTAACGACTGGAGTCTTGGGACTCTACTTGATTTCCAATAGATAAGTCTACTGAGATTGACTCACAGCAAGGTAAAACTATACCTGTTGTAGTTGGAACAACAAATTTCCGTAAACAATACTAGCTTTAACAATTTATATTAAAGAACAGTAGTAATGGTTGTCTCTACGATATTGAGTTTGAAGATCTCATCAAGTGGCAATGTTTGGATGCATATATACTGAGTAAATGGATAGAATCTTCAGGAATTTCCGTAGATCGTTGGTTTCTTCAATTTCTTCTCATCTTCGTCGCTGTTACCACGTCAATATATAAACAATTATGCTACGAAGTGGTTATATCAGCTCAATAATTATTTCGAAATGACTGTCTTCTATATACTTTATCAAATATCTGTTGGGGTTTTTTAAAAACATATTTTTTTGCAGATTGTTTTTATGTTGAAATCAGGGAAGAAAGTCTCCATTAGTTCTTGTAAATTCTATCACACTCATCATTGCTGGAAATGAAATGTAAGTGAAAAACTTCCTTTGAACAATTCTGGATATCAAAGGCAAAAAAGTGTTCTGTAGCCAATACTAGCTATTTGCATGGTATTGAAATTAACAGAATAAAAAGTAAACTCTGAGTCCCAAAAGTATAAAAGCAAGATTAAATTCGACAAAAAAAACCATTTTCAGTAGTAAATCAGCATCATGGACTCTGAAAATCTTTCAGGAGTAATTAAATGCCATGGTTATATGCCTCACGATTCTTTGAGACGGGTTTTGCGGGCTGAAAATACCTTTTCTATCAACAGTCTGATTGATCATCACACGGTTCACCGTCTCTCTTTACTTAAAAAAAAAAAAGGAAGTTCAACAATTGTCAGAGAACGTGACTTCAAAAAAACTGTTCATAATGGAAGTGTATCAAAAAAGGGAGTATATTTGGACAACGTTTTTTCCTATAATGGTCATAGCAACTTATCGCTGGGCTGCTTGGTCAAAAAAGGTTATGAAATCAAATTATCAAAAAACGATTCATATGTTTCCAGAACTGGTAAGAAAGTCTTGAAAATCCAATTTGTTGATTCCTTTTGGTTAGCTGACGTCAATCCGTCTCGACCAGCAGGTTTTGTGAAAGATGTCGCCGCAGCTTCAACTAGACAAATTATTCATGAAATTCAAAGAAATCATGATAGAGCTTTAAAAAAAGCTGAAGTCCACAAAAATTGTCATAAAAGCGGTTTCTCCTATTTAGAAAGTCCTTTGAAAAATAGAATGTTCAAAAGCAAGAGACAGACAAAGCTAAGAGGTGAAAATATCGCATGGGTCTTGAACAGCAGTTGTTCCGTCCATACAATCAATGATAAAAAGCACCTAACTAACTTGAGAAGCTGGAAAGACTGCTACGGAACCATACAATGGATTGGAGACTATAAGCTCGGAAACTTTTTATTGAAAGATGTTTCTTACTGCCGTTTCGATATTTGCAACTCTTTGTCATTGAATAAGTTAGCAGAAGAAGGATTTGAAATTTATTTGACAAATGAGAACGCAAATATTTCGAAAGATGGTGAAGTTTGTTTAACTGTTCCTATGGTTGGTAAGTATTGGATCCTGAACTCATTGCACGAGCAAAATGGGTGGTTGGAAAATGGGTGCCCTCATGAAAAAGGTAATATGTTATCTTTTGAAAACAAGTATGGCGACAAGTTCACCAGAGAGGAAATTAAGAAGGCATTCGATGAGGTGACGCATTTATGTGAATTAGAAGGGCCAGAAAGACCGCCAACAAGTGCCAGGTACAAGATATGATTGGAAAGCTCTACTGCGATGATGCATGTTTACTATAGATGAGAACAATTATATACCATACATGTTTTGATTTTCTTAAATTGTTGTAGTTACTGAAATATTTATATTTGGTTAAATAACTCTAATAACCTTTTAAATAAATTTAGATCGAGAAATTCGGTTCTTTTCCACCTATTGGCATTACCTCAGAACCCCTTATTCTTAAAAGAGTGAAGGATAATAACAGAGTGTGTGTAACTACTATTGAGCAATATTTTTTTACTTTAGGGAACCTTTATATTTGAAGATATTTACTTAAAAGGGATAAAAAAACAAAATTGTTATCGTTTAACAAATTCAACTAATTACTTAAATTGAAGTGCTCCTAACAAAATTCAAGCTGTCGTAATGATGGTGTTAAATTATATTGTTAACCATAAATTGCGCTTGCTTTAATAAATTTTTTTTTTTCTCTTGTTGTATCAATATTCTTGACTGATCATGAACTAATATAATGAACATTCCTTTGTTAAAGTTTTTTTTTAATTCTCAATAAAGAGATGTGATACCATTAGTTGCCACAAAATTTTCACACAAAAAGAGGCAAATAGATATTGTACAATTGTCGGTGAAATTCAAAGAGTTCAAATAGAGAAATAATTCAGAATTATCACCTGGAGGTTTAGCTTTTGAGATTACATTTACCCAACGTTCGTAACTAAATAGTACAAAAGATAAAACAAGTTCAATTCGATTGGAATTCTAATTTATTTGATTGACAACTCAGCAACTTCATCTTCAACTTTTGTTTCGAAAACAGGTAAATGAGCAGTTCCTTGATCCCAAGAGACACCATCATAAGTGATTTTCTTAATAGCATCAATAACTTGTTCAAAAGAACCTCTAACTTGCTTTGTCGAATCTCTTTCTCTCAATGTGACTGATTCATCAGCGACACTTTCGAAATCGATAGTGACACCGAATGGAGTACCTAATTCATCGTTTCTTGAGTAACGTTTACCGATTGATGATGATGAGTCATCAATTTTGAATGGAATTTTCTCCAATTTTAACAATTTACTAATTTTTTTCAACAATGGTTTAAATTCATCGTTATTAGACAATGGAACTAACAACACTTTAGTTGGAGCAACTAAAGGTGGTAATGATAACACAGCTCTTGAAACGTCATCTGGTCTTGTCCAGAATGAATGTTCAAATAATGCATAAAGAATACGTCCGATACCGAATGATGGTTCAATTACATTTGGAACAAATTCTCTAACGTGCATTGTCTTGGTAACTTCTTGAATGGTGATTAAACTGGAATCTAATTCGAAATCGGAACCATTAACGTTGAATTTGATTAACCCAGTGTTGGACAATTCCTTTTGTAAAATTTTCAAATCATCTTCACTTTGCTCTGATAACCAATTTTCAACAATTGGTGCATCTTTTCTAAATTTAGGACCAAACTTCTTCTTATCCAATTCATATTCAGTAACAGTAACAATCTTAGGTTCAGGTAATGGTTGTCTTACACATAATTTTTCCTTTGTCTTATTGGCATGAACAGTTAAATCATAAGCTGATCTATCAGCACAACCAACACATTCAATCCAACCATATGAAGTTTGGATATCTGCATCCCAACAATCTTGAGCGTAATGAGCCATTTCATTGTCCAAATGTTGACGGAATCTTAATTTTTCTGGATTAATACCAATTGTTGTTAAGAATTGATAAATTCTTGCAATGAAATAACCTAAAGTTTCATTATCAACCATACCTGAGGCAACGGCTTCACCAATAGTTTGCTTGATGAATTCAGTCTTACCAGCTTGTTGAACTGATCTTGGCAAGAAATTCAATTTGACATGAGAAACTTCTTCAAATTTGGAATGACTCTTATCTAATGGATCAACATAATGTTCAATTTCAGCCATTAAAAATTCACGAACTCTAATTAATCCTGATCTTGGTGAGATTTCATTTCTAAAAGATTTACCGATAGAAGCTGAGGCAAATGGCATTTTTTCATTGTTAAAATCTAACAATTTGTTAAAATTTAAAAATTGACCCTGTGCAGTTTCAGGTCTAAGGTAACCTTTTAATTGACCAGATGGACCAATAGCAGTTTCAAACATTAAATTGAACTCTTTTGGTAATTCCAATGGGGATCCAGTAGCTGGATTACCAATTTGATATTTGGTCATAATTTCACCTAATTCTAAACCAGAGTAACCATCAATTTTGGCCAAGATGGTTTCAAATTCAGCAATGATTTCATCATCTAATTTAATTGCTTTAATTTCTTTAACTTTCTTCTTTCTCTTTTTCTTATCTGGATCTTCTTCTTTAACTTCTTCAACAACACCTCTTGCCTGTTTGTCACCTTTTAATCTTGATTCAATAACTTCTTCAATTAAATGATCAGCTCTAAAGATTTCACCAGTTTTTGGATCTTTACACATCCAATCACTAAATTTATCAACGTGACCAGAAGTTTTCAAAACTTCATATGGTGTCAACATGGTACAATCAACTTCTAACATATCTTCTTCCAAGATGAAATGTTTTCTCCATGTATCAACTAAATTCAGTTGTAATGCACAACCTGGTGGTCCATAGTCGTATAAACCTGATACACCACCATAAATTTCAAAAGATGGTGCATAGAAAAATCTTCTTTTCAAGACACCTTCTAATTGCTCTCTTGAAAATTCAGTACTTCCAGACATTTTTTGTAAATTTTGCCTGGTTTTAACTCTCTTGATAAAATTAACACTAGTTGAATGGAAAAATCGTTCAGCTGAATGAGAAATTACAGCTTTTTTATATATTAAATTGAACAACAGTTTTGAAGAATCTTGAAACTTGTGTGGTGGTGGTGAATGAGCAAAGACTGAGTCACACACAGTAGTATCTCTTTGAAGTGTTTTTAATATTATATGAATTGACGATGACGATGATTGATTTTTTTTTTTTTTTTTCTTTTACTTTTTTTCTTCACCTATTTTTTGTTGGTGAGTCGTTTGGATGTGAAAGTAGTAGTAGTAGTGGTAGTAGTACGGAATAGGTGTGATATATCAATCATTGAATAGAGATGATATATGTGATGTAACATCATGGGAATAAATAAATAATGAATAAATAAATAAAGAGATAGATGAATCGTAACTAGATAAATAAATAAATAAATAAATAAATAAATTAAGTAAATAGGTAAATAAATAAATAAATAAGTGATAAATAACGGGGTCAGCTAGATTTTCCCATCCAGTTTAGCCTTTGCAAAAGCTTGTTCAGCGTCTTGATTCAAAGTGTATGGTTTATAAATTGGATTCTTCTTTAAATGAATTTGTTCATCTTCATCAACACCAGGTATAGTTTTTTTCAATTTCAAATTTTGGAAAACACATGAATCCAACAATGATTCCAGTTTACGACAATTTTTGTATTCCAAATTGTTAGCACCAAGACATCTCCAATGCAATCTGAATTCATTTGAACAATTTTTATTCAAATCCAGAATCACAGATGAAGCACATCTTGTAACTCGTCTGCCTTCTTTCAAACAATCCAATGGGCCCTTCCCGTTGGATTCCTTATGACAAAGCATGAAATCATCGTTATACGGTTGACAACGGGCACCGATATAAAATGAAGCACTTATCAATGGAGCAGAAGTGGCACCAATTTCATCAACTTCTGGGATCTCCTTTGGTAACGGTTCATTTTCGAAAACGTAGTGCGTGTCTTTTAGTTTGTCGACGGTGGACGATGTGGAGATGGTGTCGTATGTGTTAGAAGTGGACATCTTGTCGATTGATGCTTACTCCGCTATACCTCTCTATACCCTTATAACAATCATCTATTTCTTTGTCTGTTTAAGAAAAACACAAAAAAATCAGCCTGAGCGCTGCTGACCCGTGCGACTGCCATTTGGCATTTGCCAGGAAAAGTTTTTCTCAATCAACCAAAATAAACAAACAAACGACATCAGAACAAAGGAGCACAGACACGACAAGGATACATGTTCAATACTAACAACAACAACAACAACAACACCAATTCCACTGGGTTCTCATTCGGTGGTGGCGCTGCTGCTGCTCCGACCCAACAACAGCTGAAACCCACTGGATTCTCCTTTGGCGGCGGTGCTAGTGCTACAACTAATCCCGGTGCCACATCATCACTGCCCACGGGAGGTTTGTTTGGCAATAATACCAATGCTGGTAACTCACTGGGTGGTGGATTATTCGGCAACAAGCCTCTGAATACTACTACAACTACTAATGGATTGTTCAATCAACAACCTCAACAAGCCACCGGGGGAGGATTGTTTGGTAACACCAATACCAATACTAGTAATAATACTGGTAATAATCCTAGTGGAGGTTTATTCGGAACTGGTAATAATAATAATCAGCAGTCAACCACTACAAGTGGGTTATTCGGGAATTCACAACCTCAGCAACAACAGCAAGGTGGATTGTTTAGTAATTCACAGCCACAGCAGCAGCAACAACAACAACAACAAGGGGGTTTATTTGGTAATTCTCAACAACTTCAACAACAACCTCAGCAAGGGGTGGTTGGCATTTCACAACAGCCAATTACCAACAGTCAACCTTCATTTGCATGGAGTCAATCACAACCACAACAATCGTTACAACCATTACAACAACAACCACAGCAACAGCAACAACAACAACAAACCAATTATACACCAACTATAAATGATCAATTGATCAAGGTTAAAAACTCCTGGGATCCAAATTCAAACAATTGTATATTAAAGACATATTTTTATAACAAATCTGATGATTTGAATATACAAAGACCATATAATGAATTACCAGAAGAATGGGAAAAACTGATGAATAATAGACCAAGACAATACAATACTATACCAATTAAACTGATTGGTTTTGATGATTTATTGAAAAGGTCACAAATTCAAATTGATCATATCAAACAATCAAGAATTATATTAAACAACATTAATGAAACATTGATAAATTTAAATAATTTACAAATTTTACAAATATCACAAAAATTAACATCATGTAAATTACAATCAAAGAAATTGACTAAAAAATTATTAAAAATTGCCATTATATTGATAATATTGAAAAATAACAAGGTACAATTGACAAATTTTGAAGAGAATTTAATAACAAGATTTAATGATTTAAATAATGAGTTGAAAAATCCAAATAATTTGGGTAAATTGAATGAATTATGGTCAAGATTATCAAATTTAAAAGAACGTGGTAATAATTTATCATTACAATTAGAGAATATGAATAAGAATTTAATAGATTTCAATCAAAGGGCAGATCAAGCAACAACTACAACCAACACCAACACCAATCCCACCACAACAACAACATCATCATCAACAACAACGACAAACACAAATAAGCAGGATGAAGATAAAGATTTGTTAATAAAATTATCAAATGCTATACAAAAGCAACAAATGGGTATACAATATTTATACGATATCTTGGAGAAGGATAAAGAATTAATCGAATCATCTATATAATCAAGTAAGGGACGGACCAAACATTGTAAATCCTGTTGTTTTGTTGTTTTGTTGTTTTAGTTAGTTATCAGTTGGTCAAAGGCGAAAAAGACAAGAAAAAGGACAAAATTGTATTAGGTCGGTACTATGTATATTATACACATTGTAATTGCTATATAATATAATATAATATAATATAATATCATATAAGATATAATATAATGTGAAATTGCGCAACCATTTCCATATATATCTACATCTGTGTGTACACCTATATCTATAAGAGTAGTATAACTATAGTGATGATATAATACAATGTAGAGTACAGTATATACATCAGTCCAGGTACCAAAGATGAAGATTTACAAAAGTCATTGTTCTCTCTCTGCCTCCAGCCCTTTGGCCTGGGCCTGACCACGGGTCTCGGCCTTGCAATGGTCAATAGTCACTGTACCGATTACCCGATGCGGAAGTGTTTCGAGGTGGCTGGCTGCGCTGTGCCCCTCGCCCGTGCCCAGATGGATCGATCTATGTCGCTCGCTCGCTCGTGCCCAGATCTCGCTGTGTGTCGATATCGATCGATCTGTTTCTGTGCAACCAACTTAACAACAACAGTACTTATATATATATATATATATATATACACAAGTATATAAGTATACACCTCACTCCCATGTCTTCTGTTCCATCTGTTACGTCTCACTCACATCCAACACATATATATATATATATATATATACACACACATACACATATCTAGACCCTGTCCTATCTCATAGATATATCACATACATCACATACCATCCATCCACACCACTTACATCATCTTCATCAGCTCTATCATTATATATATCATTATAACAATAAGGCAGGTTCCCGTACTTCTATCCGATATATATATACATACACATACACATACACATATACATATTCATACCTACAACTACTCCAACTCCCCCTCCGTTAATCAGCTCATCTTTCTCCAAAACAGGTAAATAACCCAATTTATACCTATCTATTGTTGTTCACTTGTATCCACTATCCTGCTCCAATTCCGACTGGCTGGCTGGCTGACTACCCACAGTACATACATACATACACACACACAATAGAACAATAAGAAAACAGAAACGAAAAAAAATTTGTCTTTTTAGCAAATTTCTTAAATTTATCCATTTTAGTATTTATACCCACAATTGGAATTCACAATCCATATATAACACACAATTTACACCCTAATTCAAAAAATAATAATGGCACCACCACCATCATCACTACCTCCACCACTACTATCCTCCCCGAGCCATTCCCCATTCATATTGCCTTCTTATAAATTCCATCACTCTGGCTCATCTTCAAATATCGTCAAAGACCATTTAATAGAGAACAAATCATTGTCAAGAAGGGCATCACAGCAAATTACTCAAATTATCATGTTGAAAAATAGATCAAGATCCAAATTACTCAATATAATAAAATCAGTGTCATTATTACTGGTGATATCCTTGTTTTGTATACAATTCAACCAGGGCTCCTCGATAAATAAATTCATACATTTCAATTTACAAAATTTGGAACAGGCAAATACATTCAATTCACATGATATCATACAAACTTTGGATTTATCCCTGCCAAATGAATTATTAGACTCTATCAAGACAATCTTGATCAAGAATGAACCGATATTTGATGAACAAATTTCAATCAATACAGATAAATTGGATTTCTTGCAAAATTTTAAAAAAACACAACCAACTAAGATCTTTACTGAAAAATTATTGATCGATGAAAATTTCATGAAATTATCAGAATCTCAAGAATCTTCATTGTTGAAAAGTCATTCAAATTTATTCATCGATATTTATAGTAAGATGCATAATTTAATCAAAATATTCCATCAATATTTCGAATATGGTCAAAATGGTATCATTGTATATAACAATCATGAATTGAATTTCAAAGAATCTATAATCGCATCAAGATTAACAATTGATTCCTTATTAAAGACTTCATCACTGTCACTGCAATTTCAAATCATTTTCCATAGAATTGATGATTTAGAAAATGATGATTTCCAAAAATTGTGTAATTTAAACAAAATTTCATGTATTCATTTACAATCACAATCATTATTAACTGAGTATCCACAAGTGAATGATTCCATCTTGAAAAAAATTTCAATCTTGTTATCAAATAAATTTGATAAATTAATCATATTACAAAGTGGATCTATCGTATTGAATAACATTGATGAATTATTAAACTTGGAGAATCAAAACATGGTTTTCTGGTCAGAACAACATGATAAGAGATTAACAAACCCCGTTTTTTATTCAATCACCGAGAATAATAACGTTTATGGTCATAAACGTGAAAGAATAAGACATGGTAAGGATGAAACTTTTAAATACTTTGTTGCCAATGATAACAATAATGAAGATACAGAGATCCTGTTCCATGATTTAGAAGATACATTGGTGGATTCCACCACTGATTCATCAATCGTGTTCATCAATAAGAAGACAAACTTGAGTGTCATTATCTTATCGATGTATTATGATTTTTACAACACTATTTATTATCCATTAATAATGTCTTCATTACCAACAATGTTATCATCACAGACCACCGGTAGTACCACCACTATGGATCTGGGGATTTTCAACAACAACAGTACACTGAACTGTATCGATAACCTGTTCAGTGAGACGTTAATCCTGTCCTCGTTCTCATCAAATAGTAAATATTATCAAGTTAACAAGAGACAAGTTGCTATCAACAATGGAGTTTTAAATTTCAACCCGGTGCAAGATTTGAAAAGTTTAAATGATTATTATAACGAGAATTTGAAAGCGTTATTACCTTCAAATTTGGAAATTAAACTGAACGTTTTCAATCCAGAGAATTTAAACGATTTCATGAATAAGGATCTGGATATTAAACCAATGGTGCTTTCAAATATCGATTTTAAAGAGATTTTCAATAAGGAAAAATTCTTCAATAACGTTTTCGATCATGATTATTATTTGAATAATAATCAAGTCGATCCAGATCTTATTTTGAGTGATCTGATTTTAAATTTGAAAAAATCTATATAATCATCATCATCATCATCATCATTATCATCATTATCATCAAAAGTAAAAAAAATAAAAAAGCAATTGAATGAAATCTCATTCATCAATATCACACATTTTTTGCTCCCCCTTTTTTCTTCATTCACGATCATTTAGTTGTTCTTTTTTTCAATTTTATTTTATCTCATGTCATTAATTCAAAATCACCTTCATTTCGTTCCCATTTCATTCAATCACTCATTACTATTGTTACTAATAGTTTTATTTATTTATATCCAATAATAAAAAAATCAAAGCATCTTTGCCATTTTCAAATCCATTCAATTCTGTAGCTTATTACATTATTGCTCATCATCGTACATCGGTATTTTCTCAGTTATAAGTATATATAATCTATAACCCTAATTCTGCTCAATTGTGAATTTAATCAATCCTGATTTGACAAACTCAATTGTATAATTCATGCGAACAATAAGTAATTTGCAATCTCCACTACATACATATTTTACAAGCAAATCCATGTATACCAGTTATACATATATAATTTGTTCATTTTATAATTTCCCTATTCATATCTGATTTACGCCTCATAATTATGAAAAAAATGTCTACAACAAACAAACAAAAAAAACAATTGACACAATTTAAAAACTTTTTATATATCAAACAATAAACTTCTTTTTCTTTCTTTTGTTATGAGCACTTTGATTTAAACTATAGATAAATGTAACCTAAATATGAAATGATTTCTTAATTATTGGTATACTACAACTTACATAATCAATTTTTCCACATTTTGTATTTTGAAATCTTTATGTATGAGCTATTTAAAGAAAGAAGTATTTCAATCTGAATTCATATCAAATATCACTCAATTCTATCGATATATAACTTTTTGTAAAACAAATTTATTATTAAACATTATTTTCTTTTTTTGATTTTGCTTTCTAGAAATAAAAGTTAGTTCATAACAGATAAACAACGTTGGAACAATGGCAAATACAGGAACTTGATTGTATTTCTTGCAGTTTCGAAATAATATGTAAAATCAAAATTGCCTTTAAATGTTGTGATTTATGTCAATGACAATTCTTATCATGTGCGATGAAGATAAAAAAAAATAGAATACGTGAACAACTCAAAAGAAAATTTGAACTTTGAGTACAACATTAGATACAGAACTGGATGCTGTTAGGAGCACTTCAAACAATTTATAACTAAAATTGATCATTCTGTAGTGTAATTTTTTTCAATTTCATTATATAACAACTTCAAAGTGGGTGTTTCATACTTTGCAGTTTCGAAGATTTTGTGATTCTCAAGCCTTCTTGATGGCTTAATAAAAAACATAATTATCACAATCAATATCACAGGCTCCGATGATAGACTATTGAATCTCCAAAATAACAAACTGACAAAATTCCTTATATTTTTTGTTATGAGCACTTCAATTGGAGATGCAAAAAAACTTGTCGCTTATGTAAATGGTTATTTTTATATATTTCCAATTCAAACGAGTGAAATATCATCATAGCATGCACAGGGACATTAACGCTTTCTTTAATTTATTAGTCTGTATAGTGTATATAACCTAGCGGGTTATAGCACAATTTAATAAATTTTTATCATATCGTATCATATCATTTCTTATAACCTAAATTAATATATTGTTCATGTCTCCCTGTGCGTCAAATACTTCTCATCTCATCTTAATCACATAATAAAGAAGAAAAAAATTTATTCGAGCCTACTTCCGGCTTATTGGCAATCATTACCATATAAATTCGTAGCATTAGAAGCACTTACTTTTGCAAAAATCATCTTCAGTTCTCTATTCTTCGGTATGATTTTTTTTTTATTTGTAGGCTAAATCAGATAATTTTTTTCGGTTGTATGAAAGAAAAAACACACATACGCAACGTATATAATAGAGTGGCACCGTTGTATAAAGGGAAGGCTTATCTGAAGGACTGTTTAATACCTCGTAGGCATCTTACGTTACCTTATGATATCACTTTACGGTAGTGTAGGACAGAATACGGTGATAGTATCATTTATATATCATTGAACAACTGAATCATTAGTCAATTTTTACCCCCGAGAATCTTTGCGCAAAGAGGGAAAAAAAATCACATCTCTTTGGATACAATAGCACCCTTTTGGCGGGCGATAAAAATAAATTTTACATGTACGTTCGGCCAACCAAAAAGAATTCTGTAAAGTTTTCGACTAACACAGCTTTCTAAAATAGCTTTATCGTTATCGGCACTGGCATTACTGGCTTAGGCCAAGAACGGCATCTCTTTATAAGCATGCGGTCTTCTGTCAGTTTTCCTTATCGTATATCTCTCACACGTTAATGTCAAAAAAATCATCATCATCGTTAGAAACAACAACAACAACAACGACAACGACAACGACAACACCACCACTATTAACAAAGAAACGTTCAAGGAAATTTTCAAGGTCAAAATCTGGTTGCTCCCATTGTCGATTGAAAAAGTATGTGTCGCTTATAGTTTTATCTATCAACCTCTTGGCTTGTACTAACATCTGTGTTTTGTACATATAGGAAAAAGTGTGATGAGAGGAAACCACGATGTACTGCTTGTGAGAGAATAGATGTTGAATGTGTCTCACCACCTTTACAAATCTTCAAATTCAGTTATCAAAATTCAACATCAACAAAATCAAAGAAACGAAAAGAATCATTATCACCACCACCACCACCATCCACAACGTTATCGCTGCAGCTGCCGACAACAACGATAACAACATTGACTAACCAGCAAACGGCAATAAACCCAGATTCCACTTTCCCATTTGAAAAGAAAGAACAAGCCACAATGATCTCATTCTTGTTGAATCAAGATAAATGACTCATGTTGAATTTACGAACATTTTATTTCAATTCTTTGTTTTTTATGTGACTACAGTTTATACAACTAGTTTTTGCATATTATATCTAAATTATATCATATTAAATTTTTAACCCATACACAGATTGATATCAATTATATTCTCCATCTTCTAAACTCTTCATCTTCAACTTCTTCTAACAATGGTGATCTCAACTTCCTTTTCTTATTCGAGTTTTCATCATCATCATCATCATCATCACTCTCATTATCACTTGCTGATGATACTTCCTTGATGGTGTTTTGCTCAACCAATTGTGAAATATCTGAAACTTCTGGATCTTCTTCTGCAACGTCACTTAAATCAGACAGTTCAGGTGTTGATACCGTTTCATCGAAATCACTTTCAGTTTCACTCTCACTTTCTGAATCCACTATTGGTTCACTGTTACCGTATTGAATTCCATTTATTGTAACGTATGGTGATGATGATACTTCCTTGTTGATTAAATTCTCATTGACAAGAGAGTTGAAATATTGTTGTAAAGCTTCTTGTCTCTGCCTTTGCAATTTCAATTGTTCTTCTCTTTCAGCTCTTGCAGCTTCCTCTCTTTGCAATCTTTGTAATTCAGCAGCTCTTTTCAATTGTAAGATTTTCCTTTGTTTCAGTTGTTCTTGTCTCAATTGTTGTTCTCTAATTTGACGAATTTGTTGTTCTTCATGATGTTGTCTATATCTAGCTTCATTCAATTTTTCCTGTTGATGTTGTAAGAAATTGAAAACCCTTTCTTCATCAATTTCCGTTTTGGTTCTCTTTGGAACTTGAATGAGTAACAATCTGTTATCCATAATTTTGTAATCAATTCTTTGTTCGTCAATTTCACAACATAAGAATCTATACTCTTTTCTAAAATGATCAACTTTGGATTCAACGATCAATAACAACTCATCTCTTTTCTTCAAATATTGAATCTCATATGATTTAAAATTCTTCCTTGATGGTATTTGTTTTAAAATCTCAATTTGGAAAAAATCATCATGCTCAAAATGTCTGACCAAGACTTGTCTTTGTAACTCTTGTCTATGTTGCTCTTCCAATCTCTTTCTTTTCAAATCAGCGGCAATCTTTTCCCTTCTAGCTATCTCTTCCTCATATGCAACCCTTGTCAAAGACTCTAACAAATCTTCAACCCCCAATACATTGGAAGAGGTGTAAGGTGAAGGATGTTGATATCCTAATCTTTGACATCTAGTTGTTCTTTGATAAGGTGATGTTGGTATAGCTGTTGCGTAAAGCATGATGGATTCTAAAAATTATTCTTTGTCTGTATGTATAATATAATGAAATATAATAGCTTGTTTCAAAGACAAGGATATATTCTACATTTTATATCAGGCGTTGGTAACGCCCCCCTTCCCCATGAAATGTAATTGAAGATGATTAATCAGCCCGTAGAACCTTCTGGAGATAAAAATCTCTTGAATTTCCTAATAGGGAAGTTTTCTAGAATATTCTTACCATATGACTTCCTATTCGG
This sequence comes from Nakazawaea ernobii, assembly GCA_030567655.1. NCBI lineage: Eukaryota > Fungi > Ascomycota > Pichiomycetes > Alaninales > Pachysolenaceae > Nakazawaea > Nakazawaea ernobii. The sequence continues at coordinate 40,087 of JAJLSN010000305.1, forward strand.
GTAGTTCTGCTTCTACTATTTGTCATCGTTTTTTTCCTGTTTTGATTTCTTTTTTTTTTTGGGCAGTGACTGATAAAATTGATCTTGATTAATCAATTAGTACTGGATTATTAATTACTACCATACACACCATGTTTACTGGAATTGTTGAGCAAGTTGGAAGTAAGTGTTTGTCAGATGCAACGATTTTTTTGTATGTTAAACTAACTTTATTGAGGTAAATAGCCGTTCTGGAATACTTGGCCCTAGATACATCGGCCTCTGGAGGTAATGGAGCTTCACTGACAATAAAAGATTGTGAACATATTTTACAAGACGTACACTTGGGTGATTCCATATCGATAAATGGAGTTTGTCTTACGGTGACGGAATTTTCTAAAACCGATTTTAAAGTTGGTATCTCTGCTGAAACTTTGAGAAGGACAAATCTTGGTGATTTGAAACAAAATGCAAAAGTCAACCTTGAAAGAGCCGTTAATAGTGAAGTCAGATTTGGTGGTCATTACGTTCAAGGTCACGTTGATACTATCGCCAAGATAATTAATAGAAGACCGGATGAAAACTCCATTGTGTTCACTTTTGAGTTGAGAGATAAAGAATATATTAATTATATTGTTGAAAAGGGTTTCATCGCATTAGATGGTACTTCACTAACGGTCACATCTGTTAACAATGACTTGTCCCAATTCGAGATAATGATGGTGAGTTATACGCAGGATAAAGTGATAATGCCATTGAAAAAAATTGGTGATTACGTCAATGTTGAAGTTGATTTAACTGGTAAAGTCATTGAAAAGCAAATAGGTGCGGTTATCAACGGACAAATTGCTAATGAAAACTCATCGTTGGTGAAATTAATTGAAAAAATCATTGAGAAGAAGATCAAAGAGTTGAAATGAGGAATAATTACTTGTATATTGAATAAACATTGAATAAAACCGATGCAAATTAAATTAATTTTTTTTTTTTTTGTAATACCAGATAAATCTCTATTGAGTAGCAAATACCAAAGAAACACCTTCATCACCAGCGGTTATCAACTTCAGTCCATTGTTTTGAACGCAAAAGTCCAAGACACCCATATGATGACCAACACCTGCGTACAACTCTTCACCTGTTCTTGAATCCCATTGGTAAATCTTACCATTCATCGATGATCCGACAAATACTGGGGAATCTCTGAGAAATTGCAACTTGGTTACAGCATCATCTAATTTGATGTTTCTTCTAGGTCTCCATGTCTTGGTATCGAAAAGAATGATATCTCCACTGACTAAACCAACTGCTAAAATCGGTTGCACAGAACACCAAGACACACTTTCGATACTGAGGTCATTTATATCTTGGTCTTCCTTTGTCTCCAATACTTGAAATATTGTCAATACAACACCAGTTTCACCATTTATTATAACTAAATGGGCATCTCTTGCACCAACAGCCAATATATTACTAGATAATGATGCTTCTTTTGATATTGAAACCCATGGCGGTGTTAAACCTTTCAATTTTGTTTCCTCAATTTTCCAATTTGGTTGAGCAGTGAAGCAGTTCCATGAAACAATTGATCCATCTTCAGATACGGTCACTAATGTTAATAATTCATCATTATTCAAATCAATAAATTCACCACTTGTGCAAAAATCTTGATGACTGAAACCAGACATCAATTGTGCAATTGAACCATTTTCTTCAATTTGATAAACCCATACTGAACCATCAGCACCACCAAAGGCAAAAACGTTTTGCTTTGGATGCAATTTGATCCATGAAACTTCTTCAATCTCTTGTAATTCGGATATTAAATTCCATTGTTGTCCTCTCTTCAGAGACTTATGCACCAAAATTTTCCCACTCATATCTCCAGTAACCAAGTATTCTCCACTTGCAGTGAATCCACCACTGATTACTGATTCATTATGACCTTTCAATTCTGTAACCAATTTTGGTGGTTGAGTATGTGTAGTCCACATATATGCAGTATTATCACCACCACCTGTCACCACAGCAGGTAAGATAGGATGAGGGAAAACAGTGAAAATAGAGTCCTTATGTGTATCAAAATAGGTCCACGAATTGTTTGACATATCAAGTTCAATAACATCATCTTCATCCATTCCATCATCTTCTTCCATCGCATCATCATCATCCTCTATAGGCTCTGCTCCATCGTCCATAGGAACTACTTCCTGAATTTCATTGCTATTCAAGAATTCACTTTCCTCAGCTTCTTGCTCTAAATGACTCTCCAGGTCTGACATTTTCCCTTTATCAAGTTGGTAACACTTTTATAGATTTGTAATCCACAATAAAAATTTATTTGAAAATATTACAAAAAAAAAAAAATTTTATTCTTTTGCTGATTTGGTCCGAATTGGCTAAATGAGAACGACTTATACTACTACCAGATGATAAATCAAAAGTGAATATCAATCGTTTGCACTTGTTGAATAGAAAATCATTCTTCAAAAGACCTAGGTAAAAACTGTTAAATCTGTTAACTTCTTTTCAATATTATTATGTAAGAACCCTTCCACCCGGCAAGTCATCCGTCCATAGGAGATAGAACATTGTGAAATTGAGTGTAATAAAGGTTATTGCGGTACTTAGTCAGGTGCATTTAGAGCAACTTTGATATTGCAATCTTCGGAACAATATTAGGGTTTATTATGTTAAATAATATCA